>JAXGGA010004169.1:0-91825 GCA_038373865.1 Uloborus plumipes | reverse complement strand
TTCCACCCTCCGCGGACACACACACACACACACACACACACACACACACACACACACATACAATTTTATGAATTACTTAATGTCTTTTTTGCACTAACGGTAATTATTTATTACTAGATGACCCGTGCGGAATTCCGCAAAAAAAAAAAAAAAAAAAAAAAAAAAAAAAAAAACTCTAAACTTAAAATTTAATACGACAATTTTTATTGGCTTCATTTGCACAACATCGCCCTCTACTGCCGTCGTTCTGACAACTTTTCAAAGAGATCAAAGACACGTTCACTTTTACAACTACTACAAAAGTGATACCCTATATTAAAATCAAATACCCAAGACTACTACTAAACTAAATACTAACGTTATCGCAAAACTACCATAGTATTTTGAAACAATAAAAGTTACAATTAAGGTTTACCGAGCTAAGCCTTAGCTTGAAATGTCGCATTTAAAATTGATTTGAGCAACAATGTAACGATTTTGACAGTTGAGCAAAAAATTTAACTTTTTCAAACTTCAATCGCTTATAAGTCGTTTAAACGTGGATTTTCGAGATTCTCGTTACGCGGCGCTAGCGGAGAAACGTTCTAAAGAACGCATTTTTTTTAATCTTTCGAATGAAATCAAAATGGAGACGATACGACAATTATTTCGCTAGATAGAGTCAATTTTGTGCCCAAAAATTGAAGTTCGAATAAAAAACGAACCGACACTTTTTAGAGGGTGGGTCTAATTTTCGTCAATAGCCCGCGGGATAAGCTTCAAAATCATAAATTTTCATGCAATTCGATAAAGAAATGAGCGAGTTTCGACCGGGTATAGGATTCGGCTTAGAGAAATAATATATGGAGATTATTAGTATTTTTTTTGAGTTGGTAATCGAGAGGTGTTTGACAGATGATTTTTTATTCCTAATTTTGTTTGTTTTTAGTAGCCCTATGGTTAGAAGTGACCACCTAGTTTTCTTTTTATCCTTGACTTATTTTTGGTTTCTGTAGACTTTTAAAAGTATTTCGCCCTTTGATATTTTTATGACATTTCTTAGGCTCATATATCATAAAAGCTACCCATGTTTAAAAGATTGTTATAAGGTTAAATCTCTCTCCTTCGCTCTCTCTAAGTGTTTTATTTCTTATTTGTCAGTTTTACGCAAATCTACGGTGAATATCTTAAAATTCAACATCATTGAAAAATTTCGTTGTTAATAATACCTATGTGTTTTTTGTGTTTTAATTGTTATGTCGTGCTTTGAACTTCTGTTCGTCTCGAATTTTACGGGGGGAGGGGGGGTAGAAAAAACGAAATAATCTTCAAATTAGTTAAAAAAAACTAAAAAATACGCTTTTAGATGCACTTATAATGCATCAACATGTAATATAGTAATATAGTTTATATAATATATTTTAACCTTTAGTATTAACTAGCTGCCAGGGCAGCTAGATTAGCTTCCTGCGGCATGTTGATGCATAACGACTCCCCTCTCTAACTTTTACCTCATTCTGAAGTTATATTCTTTGATAGAATTTAATGTTCATTCGATTTCAAGACATACCACGCACGTGGCCCGGCGTTGCACGGGCACTTCGTGCCCTGAAAGTAGTGAGAAAAAAATTTAAAGAAATTACTCCCCAAGGCGGCTCGCTTACAGGCGCTTCACTCCTTTACTTTTTTCCTATATTAAAAAAATCATTCGAATTATTGAGATGCTTCGCGCTTTCAAGATGGTGAGGAGAGTTTCAGTAAGTTCAGCTCGCTCAAAGGAAAAAAGCAGACATAGACACTCAGTTTTTAATATAAGTAGATGGCTTTTCAACAAATGAATGTTTTAAAATATTACCAGTAGCTAGCGATAAAAATTCTACGTAAGTGGCCCGCTTATGAGTTTCGTGTTTGATTTAGTTAAGCCTTCATTCAAAATTCTCATTATCATTGTTATCACTGTTTCATAGCAACGACCGTTTGCAAGAATGGATTTCATATTTAATCATTTATTAGGCTTAATCGCTTTAAACTTGACTACTTATTAATTGATATCTTCGCTAATTAAAATCGTATAATTATATCAATTGAAACTAAAGAAGCTTGAAAAATTACCTATCTATCGGTACCTGGTTCGACTTTCAGTTCATTGGCGTTCAGGAGAAAGAAGCGTGACATAGAAAGATAGAAAGAAAGATAGTTAGAAAGATACTCAGTTTTTAATATAAGTAGATGGCTTTTCAACAAATGAATGTTTCAAAATATTACAAGTAGCTAGCGATAAAAATACTATGTAAGTGGCCCGATTATGAGTTTCGTGTTTGATTTAGTCTAGCCTTCATTCAAAATTCTGATTATCATCACTGTTTCATAGCAACCACGTTTCAACAATGGATTTCATATTTAATCATTTATTAGGCTTATTTGCTTTAAATTTGACTACTTATTAATTGATATCTTCGCTAATTAAAATCGTATAATTACATAAATTGAAACTAATGAAGCCTGAAAAATTACCTGTCTATCGGTACCTGGTTCGACTTTCAGTTCATTGGCGTTCAGGAGAAAGAAGCGTGACATAGAAAGATAGATACTCAGTTTTTAATATAAGTAGACTAGCTGCGTAGCCCGGCGTTGCACGGGCTGTAATGTAGTGAAGGCAGTTTGAGAAAACTACTCGCCACCAAGGCGGCTCGCCTTTAAAGAAATGAGGAAAGTTTAAACAACTTACTCGCCGTCAAGGCGGCTCGCCTTTACAGTAGCGAGGAAAGTTTCAATTCACTACTCGCCGCCAAGGCGGCTCGCCTTTAAAGTACCAAGGAAAAGTTTAATAAACTACTCCCCGCTAAAGCGGCTCGCTAAAAAGCTTTCCTGCATCAAAGAATCAATCGAATTATTTGCACATTCTTCCTCAAAAATAAAGACGATGTCAAGTAGCACATACTTATCACTCTCCCTAAATTACAAATAAAATTCCTTTCCAAAAATAATTATTTCCAAACCGCTTTCTTCCGGTAAAATTAATTGCAAAATTCTAAACGAAAAAGTTCTTTTAATATTTGGATCGAAGCCAGAAAAAGTCCCTTCTAAAAACAGCAATTGCAATTTTATTTAAAAACACATTTTCAAAATGGTACCTGAGAAAAAATATGTCATTAATAATTAGAATAAAAACAATTGTTAGAACTTTGTTATAACACGTATTTAAAATAACAATGGAAAAAAATAACACTCTTTCATTTTAAAAAGTTCAATTTAATTAACGTTTTAATTTAGTGCCGAATTCAAGTGAAACACCATTGCAGTCGCTTCGAGGCGATCGCATATTGCAACCGCTACTGTAAGTCGAATTCAAGTGAAATCGTTTCACTTGAATCCAAATTTTGGAATTTGCGATTGCATTGGTGAGTTGCGATCGTCCGTGTTTCACTTGAATTCCTGCCTTAAAATCGCAACGGAAAGAAATAAATATCTTGGAATTTTAAATAGTTCAATAATTTAATTAACGTTTTAATTCAAAATGGCAACGGTAAGAAAAAATGTCTTGGAAGTTTAATCATTTATTAGGCTTAATCGCTTTAAATTTGACTATACTTATTAATTGATATCTTCGCTAATTAAAATCGTATAATTATATAGATTGAAACTAATGAAGCCTGAAAAATTACCTATCTATCGGTACCTGGTTCGACTTTCAGTTCATTGGCGTTCAGGAGAAAGAAGCGTGACATAGAAAGATAGTTAGAAAGAAAGATACTCAGTTTTTAATATAAGTAGACTAGCTGCCAGGGCAGCTAGATTAGCTTCCTGCGGCATGCTGATGCATAACGTCCCCCCTCTCTAACTTTTACCTCATTCTGAAATTATATTATTTGATATAATTTAATGTTCATTCGATTTCAAGACATACCACGCACGTGGCCCGGCGTTGCACGGGCACTTCGTGCCCTGAAAGTAGTGAGAAAAAAAATTTAAAGAAATTACTCCCCGCCAAGGCGGCTCGCTTACAGGCGCTTCACGCCTTTACTTTTTTCCTATATGAAAAAATCATTCGAATTATTGAGATGCTTCACGCCTTCAAGATGGTGAGGAAAGTTTCAGTAAGTTCAGGTCGCTCAAAGAAAAAAAGCAGACATAGATACTCAGTTTTTAATATAAGTAGATGGCTCTTCAACAAATAAATGTTTCAAAATATTACCAGTAGCTAGCGATAAAAATTCTACGTAAGTGGTCCGCTTATGAGTTTCGTGTTTGATTTAGTTAAGCCTTCATTCAAAATTCTCATTATCATTGTTATTATACTGTTTCATAGCAACGACGGTTTGCAAGAATGGATTTCATATTTAATCATTTATTAGGCTTAATCGCTTTAAACTTGACTACTTATTAATTGATATCTTCGCTAATTAAAATCGTATAATTATATCAATTGAAACTAAAGAAGCTTGAAAAATTACCTATCTATCGGTACCTGGTTCGACTTTCAGTTCATTGGCGTTCAGGAGAAAGAAGCGTGACATAGAAAGATAGAAAGATAGTTAGAAAGAAAGATAGTGAGAAAGATACTCAGTTTTTAATATAAGTAGACTAGCTGCGTAGCCCGGCGTTGCACGGGCTGTAATGTAGTGAAGGCAGTTTGAGAAAACTACTCGCCACCAAGGCGGCTCGCCTTTAAAGAAATGAGGAAAGTTTAAACAGCTTACTCGCCGTCAAGGCGGCTCGCCTTTACAGTAGCGAGGAAAGTTTCAATTCACTACTCGCCGCCAAGGCGGCTCGCCTTTAAAGTACCAAGGAAAAGTTTAATAAACTACTCCCCGCTGAAGCGGCTCGCTAAAAAGCTTTCCTGCATCAAAGAATCAATCGAATTATTTGCACATTCTTCCTCAAAAATAAAGACGATGTCAAGTAGCACATACTTATCACTCTCCCTAAATTACAAATAAAATTCCTTTCCAAAAACAATTATTTCCAAACCGCTTTCTTCCGGTAAAATTAATTGCAAAATTCTAAACGAAAAAGTTCTTTTAATATTTGGATCGAAGCCAGAAAAATTCCCTTCTAAAAACAGCAATTGCAATTTTATTTAAAAACACATTTCAAAATGGTACCTGAGAAAAAATATGTCATTAATAATTAGAATAAAAACAATTGTTAGAACTTTGTTATAACACGTATTCAAAATGACAATGAAAAAAATAACACTCTTTCATTTTAAAAAGTTCAACTTAATTAACGTTTTAATTCAAAATCGCAACGGAAAGAAATAAATATCTTGGAATTTTAAATAGTTCAATAATTTAATTAACGTTTTAATTCAAAATGGCAACGGTAAGAAAAAATGTCTTGGAAGTTTAATCATTTATTAGGCTTAATCGCTTTAAATTTGACTACTTATTAATTGATATCTTCGCTAATTAAAATCGTATAATTATATAGATTGAAACTAATGAAGCCTGAAAAATTACCTATCTATCGGTACCTGGTTCGACTTTCAGTTCATTGGCGTTCAGGAGAAAGAAGCGTGACATAGAAAGATAGTTAGAAAGAAAGATACTCAGTTTTTAATATAAGTAGATAATTGTACTAAATATATTACTTTTATATTTGCAAAGAACGTGAATTTTATCTTTTATTCAGAGTTACATACAAACAACTGAAACACTTGAACACATCAACGTGTAATAATATAGTTTAGTTTTAGTATTAATAATAGTATTAAATATATTACTTTTATATTTGCAAAGAACGTGAATTATATCTTTTATTCAGAGTACATGCATACTGACAAACAAGTCTACAAGTGAAACTATTAAAAACGTATTAATAAAGAGGTTTCAAGTAACAGAGCTGTTAAGAAAGTCATGAAATTAAGTAACTGGAAAAAACAACGATAAGTGAACATTCCCTTAGGTTAAAAGTGTTCTGGATTGGTATTTTTAGTAACTATATCAATGGTGAATTTATATACGTATACCTTCAGAAAAAATCATTATTTTGGGATGATGGCCTGCTAAAGGTTTTGATTTAATATTCAGTTGAAATAATTTCTACTAAATACTTTGTCTAGATCTATATCGCAAAGCACAACAAAATAACTGCGCTTCATGACTCAAAGTAAGTAATCACAACTGCAGAACTGCTCATCAATAACCCGTCCTCTTATATTCTGAGGAATTCCTGGCGGGATGAAGAAGCCCCCGGTTTGAGCTGAATCGGACTCCCACCTGAAACGGTCTTCCATCTCAATGGTGCTCGTAAAAACGGAAGCCGTACGCTGCAAAAAAAGGACTGTTGTTTTTGCAGCATAATACTGACAGCCGAAGTTCCAATTTAAAATTGTAAAATGCACAGTAATAAACTGTAAAACTAACAATTTTACAGTTTCTTACTGTAAAGTTTAAAACTTTACAGTGTACTGCCCTGAAATGTAGCTGTATTATACTGTTAAAACAACAGTATAATACTGGCAGCAGAGGCTCCAGTTTAAAACTAAAATGCACGGTAATAAGCTGTCAAATTAGCAACTTTACAATTTATTACTGTAAAACTAGCAATTTTACATTTTAGTAATGTAAAGTTGGAATTTTTACAATTTCTTATTGCAAATCTAGCATTTTTTTCAGTTTATTACTATAAAATCTGCTGTATTATACTGTAAAAACAGCATTCATTTTTTAGTTTACCTATTCCGCCTTAAATCAGGTAGATGTATTTACTCGGGCTCGGGTACCCGAGTGGTTTCAGTAACAACAACAACAGCAACAGAATTCCTAGAAATCACGTTCTTTGTACCACGAGTTTACCGTGAGAACCATTGTCCCCATGTCTTGCATGACAATATGGCTGCTGATGTAAGAAGGAAAGGTTCCTTTCTACAACTTCTACTGCTGATAAAGATTAGACTTAAATCCGAAAACGACAGCGTTGCCGGAATTCGAGATGTCTAGGTTTTGAGCAGGGCCCGATTAATGTATCACGGGGCCCTAGGCCAAATACTTTTTGGGGCCCCCTGTAGTGAGGCTTTGAAAATTTGGGCATAGGATAAAACAAATTTAGGCATTGACTACAGCAATTTTAGTCTTTTGGGGGCCCCTAAATTGTGGGGGCCCTAGGCCAGGGCCTAGTTGGCCTATTCAGTAATCAGGCCCTGGTTTTGAGGAACATTTATTCAAGATAAACATGGAAAAAAACGTTGAATTCATGCACCAATCGCATGGAAATCGGAAAACTCAAGACGCGCTGATTCGAGATGAATAAGTTGGACTGAACTATTTTTTTTTTTTTTCATTTTTGTGAATTGTTAAATGGAAACTGCACAATTTAAAGTGACAGCTAAAAAAGCAACACTTTTTATTTAATAAACTACATACTTAAAAATTTCGCGCTTTTCAAAATAACGTATTTCTAACTTCAATGGATATTTTCTCTTAAGAAAATCCTCAATATTTTGTAACAAAAAATGCTTAAATGTTGTTGCTAAATCGAGTGAATCTTTTACAGTAAGTCTTGATTATTCAACACATATTATCCAAAGCTATCAATTGCCCCAAGTTAATTTTTTTCTTTGTAAAGTTACTACTAAAAGGTATTTCAAAATTTAAAGTCAGGTAACTCCTATATAATACTAGCTTACAAATCTATTTCTGTTTCTGTTTTGAAATAGTTTGATTTTTCCACGAAGCGTATTTGTAATAAGAAAATAAGCATATAAAACTGAGGGTAATTTAAAAATTAAAGCATACTCAGTTATTCGAGAATTTCCATTTTCCGAAAGCAATTGGTCCCAAATACTTCATATAATCAAAGTTTTATAACAAGTAGAAGTGACAAATTTCTACTTATTCTAACACCATCGATAAATGCAAGAAAGACTTATATCTTTTTGTTTTGAACTAAGGAAAAAAGGAAGGAAAAAAAACATATCAGTAGTTGCTCAGTTACTAATAGCTGGATTCAATTGATGGCGACGTCTCCGATGAAGATGGAATGACGGGCAGAATTCTTGTTCGAACCCGTTATTGGGAAGAGAGCACCCCTTCCATCACCCCATCATTAAAAGAGAAATGCGGCCGTGCCTTCTCCAAGAATCAGGACTCTCCCATTTCGAAGACCCAGCCAAGCGATAAATTCGCAGGATTCGATTGTCGATGTTGTCGGGAGCATCAGCCCCAGGCGTTAAAATGACTTCCCCGATTTTTCTTCATGAAACTTGATTTCGGGAGCTTTGGCTTAATGTATTTATTTTCCGTTTTGATTGATTTCATAATCGGAATCGTATTTCGATTTGCATCTTCTCGTTCGATCTGGAACTGCTTTTTTTCAAGGAATGGAACGTTATTTTAATTGGTTCAAACGTTAATGAGAACTTCCTTCCGCATGCGTCGCAGTAAACATTTTCATAATTTGCAGATCTTATTTCGACATCGGATCTGTCGCAGAAGCTCAGCTTTAAATCAGCTGCCAGTTGTACCTTTTTTTTAGCGTTGCCATTGCAAGTAACGCTAACGATTATGAAATTAAATAAAGGCACAGAAATATAAAACATATCAGATGATATTAAAATAAAAGTAGTGAAGCATTGTAGATGTATATTGTTCTTACTTCCCGTTTTGATTGATTTCATAATCGGAATCGTATTTCGATTTGCATCTTTTCGTTCGATCTGGAACTGCGTTCCGAGATCGGAACGTTATTATAATTGATTCGAACGTTAATGAAAGCTTCTTCCGTATGCGCTCCGAATTAGCATCTACGTAATCATTTTCGTAATTTGCAGGTCTTATTTCGACATCAGATCTGCGGCAGAAATTTAACTTTAAATTAGTTACTAGTTTTTCACAGTCCATCAAAGTAGAGCCGCTATATAGACAGGCCGACGCATCAAGTTTGAGTTCAACCACTTTGGATCCAATTTATTAACTTTTACTTTCAACTTTCATTGTTGCAGAGCTAGGGTTACCACAAAAAATTTTTGGGACAATGCGAAGCTTCGCCAAATTCGCGTGCCGCTAATAATTGCTCAGAGAAAAGTTACCAAAAGGCGACAACTCGCCAAAAAAGACAACACTTAATAGAGAAGACAAGTACTGAAACACGAGCTGGATTCAAAGTGGTGAAACTTAAACTTGATGCGTCGGCTTCTCTATATAGGGGCCTTACATCAAAGCATTTTAACCACGGAGTAGAAAGGAGAGAAATGTTCTACGGATGCGCTAGTTTGAAAGTGACAACGAATTCTCACCCGCCGCCAGAGGACGCTAGCTGAAACGCTCCCTATCTCCTACAGGAATCAATGTAAATGATACTGAATCTGTCATCTTTTTAAATGCTGCTATGGGAAAGAAAAAAAAAAATTTTCAACTGGATTTTGGTGTGAACCATCGATTAACATTATGAACTAAATATGACTTTGATCCCACTGAAATTTTGCCGTATTTTTTAAGAAAGATGTTTAATCGACGGCATCTAGCTACTTGCCAAATTTGACATATATGCGACTGTATGTGACATTTTCTTTGCATTGTACGATATAATTTTTGCTGAGAATCAGTTCTCTAAATTGTTGATAAATTAAGCATGAGGCAAAAAATTAATTATGTCAGAATTTAATTTTGTTATTAATTAAATATATTTAGTAGACAAAATAATTATTAGTTTAAATATATTTATTAAATATATTTAGTTCATAATGTTAATCGATGGTTTGAGCAAAATTCCAATTTAAAAAAAAAAAATTCTTGCAAACAGCAGTCTTTAAAAATGACAGATTCTGTCAGATTTGGCAAGTTGGTAAGTGCTTTCGATTAAACCTATTTCTCAAAGAATACGGCACCTATTTTCGTGGGATGAAAATCATATTTAATTCATAATGTCAATCGAAGATTTGCACCAAAATCCAGTTGAAAAACATTTTTTTTTCTTCCCCATTGCAGCATTTAAAAAGATGACAGATTCAGTATCATTTACATTGATTCCCGTACGAGATAGGGAGCGTTTCAGCTAGCGTCCTCTGGTGGCGGGTGAGAATTCGTTGCCACTTTTAGATAGCAGAGATTTAGCTCCTCTTCTTTAATCTCCTTGATTTTAACATTTCCGTTTACTTTTTTCAGCGTTGCCATTCCAAGCAACGCAAAATATAGTGAAATTCAATAAAAACAGATAAATATAAAACATAGCAGACGATAATAAATGAATAGTAGAGTATTGCAGATGTATGATGGATTTATTTCGATTTGCATCTTTTCTTTCGATTTGGAGTCGAGAATGGAACATTATTTTAATTGAATTGAATGTTAATGAAAACTTCCGAGTTCCAAATTAGCGTCCTTGTAATTATTTTCGCAAATTTGCAGTTCTTATTAAGGCAGGAATTCAAGTGAAACACGGACAATCACAACTCACCAATGCAATCGCAAATTTTTGGATACGTTACAATCGATACCAGATGCGATTCTAATGTAATTCGACTTCCAATAGCGATTGTAATTTGCGATCGCTTCGAAGCTATTGCAATGGTGTTTCACTTGAATTCCTGCATTAGACATCGAATCTGCCGTAATTTAGCTTTATTCAGGAATTCAAGTGAAACACGAGCGATCGCAACTCACCATTGCAATCGCAAATTCCCAAATTTGGATTCAAGTGAAACGTTACAATCGCTACGAGATGCGATTCTAATGTAATTCTACTGTAGCGATTGCAATTTTGGTCAATTGCGATCGCCTCGAAACGATTGCAATGGTGTTTTACTTGAATTCCTGCCTTAAATTAGTTGCTAGTTCTTCGTGTGCAAAAAATGGCAATTATACATCTTGCGAATTTATTCATAAAAATAGATTATTCGAACCAAATTAGTTTTCTTAAAGCGAGAAAATGGTTGTTACGTGAATTTTTAAAATGCGTGACACACGCACATCAGACAAGTTTTATCATCAACATTGGCGGGTAATGAAATTGCTGAAGTTATAATGAAATAAACAAATAATAAAAAGGAAATTTTAATAAACTTAATTTTTTTTCTGATAAATATAATTCGAAGGTTTTTGCAATCAAAGTTGAGATAAAGACCTTTCAAAGAAAAAAAAAAGTTAAAAGAAAAAAAAAATTGCCCATGATATAACCACAAAAATCAATAGATCATGCGATTTGTTTCTATTAAATTTCCATTCTTATAATGCTTTAAAAATTGGAGATACATTCTATTAAAAGCATTATTCAACAATGATCGTGATCAACAATAAATTTCCAATTGAAGGCTAACCTACATTTCAGCATGAAATTAGCTGAATAAAGAAAATTGATAGTTAGATTACAGAATACTGAATTGTCACTGAGTTTGAGGAAGCATTCCAAGGTTCAAACGAGTCAGATGACAGGAAGTTGGTAAACATTGTGTTGCAATCTTTGAAAAATGTGTATAAATATATAAATAGTATATAGAGATTGTGAGCTATTATTTGTAGAAACTCAATGATTTATTTTAAAGTATGAAAGGTTAAGCAAATGTTGCATGTATACTTTAAAAGCGCGTTTTAAGTAAGTAATTATTTCAAAAGTGTGTTAATTGTGATGAAAGTACTAATTGCGTTATTATATTATCATTATTCGAATTAAGTTTTAACTGTTTCATTTAAGTAAACATTTCGATCAAAAGATGAGCTTAAATGACGTTGCTATCGATAAAAACCTTAACACTATCATGGAGAAATAAAAATGGCTCTGAAACTTTCCGGGGACTAATCCCACGAAATAAGAAAGTAAAACACCGCTAACATCTAAGCCACACATTTTTACGTATTACTCGGCTCAGGTTGTCATAAAAGTTACTACTACTTCCACTTTTGTGGTTGACACAAATGACCCAGCGGCAAGGACTCGGGTTTGCAGTTAAAAAAGATTGATACTGACATCTCCCTGAGAAGTGGAAGAGTAGGGATAAGCGTCCGGACATTTTGAGATTTATTGGTGGTACATGCATCAAGCGAGTATAAAGGATGACAAAAAATGCTTTCTGCTTTAGTTTTTTACTGATAGGTTATGGGTTTGAGTGGGTTTTTCTCACAGGATTATTTAAGGTGTTTTGACTGTAATCTAAAAAATAAATTTAAAAATCTTAATTGAACCATAGATAAATTTATGTTTGTTCTTTCAAGGGTAGTGAGACTAATGTATTATGGTTCTTAATAATTTTAATGCAGTAGGTTTTTTGCGAGGAAAATACAATGCTTACGACATAAATTTTAATAAAAGTATTCTTCAACAATGAGTGTGATCGCTGTCCATATTGTATGTCGCTGATGTATGCAGTCGATATTTTTACTATAGAAAGGCATAACTTAGGAAAGTACAAATACGAGCCAATTGAGAGAGAGTCTAGAAAATAATTTTTTTTTCAACGTTCATTTGTTATACGACAAATTTAGAACCTTAAGGCTTTAAGGCCAAAACCACAAAGAAAGCGCAAGGTAATGTGTTAATTCTCTAATAACGAAAAACATTACTATCAAAGCGCATAAGTGCCAAAAATAAAAATCTGGCGCGAACACACTACTTCCTTCTTACGTCTATTAAAGTCAATGTTTTTTAATAGCTGAAAAAATAATTGGATGTACTTATGTACGAGCGTTAGAAGCAAAACTTTGAAAGACATTATCCTATGCATATACAATTATGGCAAACGTGTGGCATAATAGTTTGAAAAATGCAAAGAAAAGTGATGTTTTCATTGGCGTCTGTAATCTAAAATTGCATAAAACTGCATGACACGTGTATAAAAACAAAAATACGATATGATAGTGCCTCAGAGTACGCAAGAAAACAATTCAAACATTTACACTCCTAATTTAGGCAGGGATTCAAGTGAAACAGGCCATCGCAAATTACAATCGCTACTGGAAATGAATTAAAAACATCGTGACGTCAGCGTGACGTTTGCCTATGAAAAACGAGCTAGATAAAACGTCACAGCCTACTTGGCGAATAAGAGGAGATCGCTGAGTGCTTGCGAGCTCTTATTGGCTCCACCCGTAGTGACGTCATGCCAAGTTAAGTTGATGATAATGTAATTCACTTCCAGTAGCGATTGCAATTCGAAGCGATCGCAGTGCTGTTTCACTTGAATCCCTGCCTTAGACAGCAACTTAACTTGATACTGAACGTCACTACGGCCGGAGCCAATAAGAGCTCACCAGCCGTCAGCGATCTCATCTAATTCGCCAAGTAGGCTGTGACGTTTTAACGAGCTCGTTTTTCATAGGCTAACATCACGCTGACGTCACAATGTTTTTGTCAAGAAACGTTGCAGTGTAGTTTAGTTTATCGCGAATAAAAATGTTTTACCATGATTCATCTTCTAAGTATTGGTGCTTTTTACATCATTTAGTGAGTTATTTGTAAAGTATCGCCAATAGTGCCAAATTAAACCCAAATCCGAACAATCAATTTTTTTCGCCTATTTTTTCTCCAACTTGACCATATATTGCCAAGTTGGCCATATGTCAGCAAGTTGGCGACACACCAAGTGACGATACATGGTAAATCCAGTGGTAGATTTACCATGCCATAACTGTGCTTAACACAGGCGCCTCAAAGGAGTTATTAAGTCATTAAGTCACATGAAAGATAATTCATTTAATAGTATTGGCCAAAAGGGATCCCCAAAAGTGAATTGTGGCAGGCCCCCGATTTGTAAATACGCCATAGTGCGTGAATACCCTGCATACAGAGAGAGGAAGAGAGAGAGAGAGAGAGATAGACAGGGTCGTCATTTCAAGTTTTGCCAGGGGGGGGGGGGGCAAAGGGTCCAAACACATTGCAATTTCACCGGAAAACCTCAAAAACCACGGCCACTTATATGTGTATACATTGATTTCTCAAAGCCAAGGGGGTGAATTGACCCGCCTGCCCCCCTAAATGACGGGCCTGGAGAGAGAGAGAGAGAGTTTTCGCATTTCAAAAGCTATTCAAAAACTAGCTCAGGGCTTCAAAGTAAAGCACTTATCTCTAATATTTTAGGTACAATCGTTGATCATAAAGTCACTAAGAGATTATATTGCATAGTGTTTTCAATTAAATAAAACGAAGTTTGAAAGAACGAATCGCTTACGAAACGGCACCAGAAATCTGTCATACATCGCGAACACTCAAAACTCTTCTCAAAGAACTCTTTCATTTTTCGAAAAATGTAGTTTGTCACACTCTTCTTAAATCGGGAAAACGTAATGCCCCGGAAAAAGACCAGATGCGACAGCTATACCTTTGAGATGACATCCCGTCTTTGTCTGCATTGTAGAATAAACATATAGCATTTCGGGAGTACAAATCCATTCCCTTATCTTGTTATCCCAAAATCGACAGCCTTTAAGAACCTTCACCTTTTCCTGCTTTTAGAGGAAGAGAGATAGTATTTTCTAAGTCTTTTCGGAAAGTGTGATCGATATTTTAGGTTATTTGTAGAAGGTTTTTGGAATTGTGAAGAATTTTTGAAGTGCTGGACAGATTCTTCTCATAAAACAGAAATTTCAGTTGAGTGACATACGTTGTGTGTTTATATGCAGCGTTGGGATTTGTAGTGCTACAGCACTTTCATTTTAGGGAATCATCATTTTTCCGTGCTAATCGCAGAAGTGGTATCTGAAGTCAAACTCAAACTGACATAAAACTCTTTAGCCCATTAATGCCTGACTTTTTTTTTTAAAGATACTAGCTGCCAGGGCAGCTAGATTAGCTTCCTGCGGCATGTTGATGCATAACGTCCCCCCTCTCTAACTTTTACCTCAGTCTGAAGTTGTATTATTTGATATAATTTAATGTTCATTCGATTTCAAGACATACCACGCACGTGGCCCGGCGTTGCACGGCACTTCGTGCCCTGAAAGTAGTGAGGAAAATTTCAAGAAACTACTCCCCGCCAAGGCGGCTCGCTTGCAGGCGCTTCACGCCTTCACTTTTTTCCTATATAAAAAAAATCATTCGAATTATTAAGATGCTTCGCGCCTTCAAGATGGTGAGGAAAGTTTCAGTAAGTTCAGCTCGCTCAAAGGAAAAAAGCAGACATAGATACTCCGTTTTTAATATAAGTAGATGGCTTTTCAATAAATGAATGTTTCAAAATATTACAAGTAGCTAGCGATAAAAATACTATGTAAGTGGTCCGCTTATGAGTTTCGTGTTTGATTTAGTTAAGCCTTTATTCAAAATTCTCATTATCATTGTTATCACTGTTTCATAGCAACCACGTTTTGCAATGCAACAATGGATTTCACATTTAATCATTTATTAGGCTTAATCGCTTTAAATTTGACTACTTATTAATTGATATCTTCGCTAATTAAAATCGTATAATTATATAAATTGAAACTAATGAAGCCTGAAAAATTACCTATCTATCGGTACCTGGTTCGACTTTCAGTTCATTGGCGGTCAGGGGAAAGAAGCGTGACATAGAAAGAAAGATAGAAAGAAAGATAGAAAGATACTCAGTTTTTAATATTTGTAAGTAGATTTCGTATACTGGTTACAAACAGTGTTTAATGGACAGGAAAAAAAAAAAATATTATGTAAAAAATATTTTTTTCATTAAGGAAAGAAAAATCGTCCCTTAAAAGTGACGATAGACCCCAGAGGGTATTGCTAAAAAACTTTTCTGCCTACGATATAATATTTAAAAAGACATTTTATAAGAAGAAATAAAATCAGCAATTATCATAAATTGGGAAGCTGGGAATCACTTTGAAAACTTAGCTTTTTTTCTTGAGATTGTGAACGATGTCATTTCTGATAAAGATCATATTAAAACGGCCACAGAACACACTTTACAGTGGTTATGTGCTGCAATCTGTTAATAACGAATTGAAACAATACCAAGGTACTAATCGAACACTATTATTTGGTTGAAATGTTCATTTTGGAGAAATTCAGACCCTTTTTTGGACCGTCCCTAAAAAGGGACGCTAGGCCTTAATTGGTTAAAGTTTTGCGCCACCATGTCTTTGATTCAGATGAAACTTTTTCAAAATAAAAAAATATTTCCCGTTTTCAAATGACCATGTATCGTAATTTTGTATTTCGTTAAAATACGTCACAAAGAGCCCCCTGGTGGCGATAACTCAATTTTGCTAAAAAGTGCATAATAATAATGCCCTAAATAAAATAGGGCATATTGAGTGCAATCATTCAGGGCAGGGACGTCATTTCAAGTTTTTCCAGGGGAGGGGGGGGGGGCAAAGGGTCCAAACACAATGCAATTTCACCGGAAAACATCAAAAACCACGCCCACTTATGTGTAAATACATTGATTTCTCAAAGCCAGGGGGGGGGGGCAATTGACCCCCCTGCCCCCCCTAAATGACGGGCTTGATTCAGGGTAACTTTGAGTCACGGTTTTTCCATTTTAAACGGTTCACTTATACATTATGTTTTTGTTTTTGTCTCGTCTTTGTTTTGTTATGTGTTTTTTATCTGTTTCTAAATTATTCTGCAGTTGTACTTTTGACTGTTTTCAAAATTTAAAACTTCGTTTTTGTTCTATTTTCGGCAAACCCTTCAAAATTCTAGAAATTTAACGTCCGTAACTTATCAAGAGATTCCACGTTTTCGGCTTTTTTCTCCACCTGAACAAACGTCTGGCGCAGTATAGCCTATTAAGGCTCTTGCGCCATAAACCCCAATTCAACCAACCACTTATACATTAAATATTTTACTCTGTTTGTTGGTACTGTCGGCTCCGCTTAAACGAATACTGTCGGTTCCAAGAAATATTATTCGATTAAACGGGGTATTGGATTAAGCGGGGATCTTTAACATTATGTCTATGGCATCGGTTCCGAGATATTTTATTCGTATAAGCGGGGTATTCGTTTATCCGTTACCCGATTAAGCGGGGACGACAGTATATTAATTAAAACAAATTTTTAACTATTGCATAGTTATCCAAAATTAAGAAATACAAATGCTCTTTTTCGATAGCAGGTGCTTGTATCTCGTTCTTTTCAATAAACATAATTAACCACAGCGTCCTCATTTTTTTTCACCGTAAAATTGAACAGTAAAATAGAATGTTACGGTTAAGAGTACTTGCAACATGGATGAGAGTTCTTTTCACACTAAACTTTCAGAAAACTTTTTAAGTACCTCATGTCTCTTAAAACAAAAATTACTGTATTTTAGGCAGCGATTAATACTAACGTATGAATACTCCACACAATTACGATGCAAATGGTTTGCAAAATTATTAGTTGCAGCATAAAGGGTTGGAATGGACTTGCGTGCTGGACTTAGGGCGTAACCCTTTAGCGCCGGAAAAGTCAGGACAGATCGTGAGCCTCTGTCATTAAAGAAAGATTTACAACGTGTTTTCGAAGGACACAGAGAATGGCTTCTCAAGATAACTTGTTAATATGTAAGCAGGAGCCACTTTCAGAAGTTTTACTGCAGATGAATATTTCCGTGTTCTTATTTTTTGGAATATTTAGTTTTTGCTTATAAGTTTTTGACTGTTGTTTTGTCCACAATTGCATCCATGTTCGTGAGAACTGAGTCTCTTTTAAAAATCAATGTGGTAGTCTCTTTGCTTTGAACTCAACGTGAATGAAACACATTTGCAAATTGTATGTTTGTTTTGCTCGTTTATGTACTGATAAAATTTTACTGTTGCGGTGTACACTGCAAAAATTAAACTGTTGTTTTTACAGTAAAATCCTGGCAGCCGAGGTTCCAGTTTAAAACTGTAAAATGCACAGTACTAAACTGTAAAGTGTAAACGGTCTAATTTTACAGTGATAAACTATAGATTTGCTAATTTTATAGTTTCTTACTGTTATCAAAATTTCGTTCTAATGGGGGAGATTCCGAAATTTCAAAAGCATTTTTTTCTGAAAGAACATGCTTCAAAACATAGGAATTGACCATTTTTTTTATTTTTTTGACACAGTTATGTGTTTCTTATGAATTATTTTAATCGGTGCGCAGATGCTATTCCGGAAAAAAAAAAAAAAACAAAAAAAAAAAAAAAAACAAAAAAAACATCTGCGCATGACGTCAGTGGTGCACGTAAGCGCGAAATCTAATTGGTTGTAGTGAGAGGACGAAGGTCGTAACGTCACCGATTCCTGCGATTGGACAACTCAAGTCAAGCAAAATGGTGTTATTATTGGAAAGAGAGCTGTTAGGTGCACCACTGACGTCACAAAAACCACGCCCCGTTTTCAAGGTAGGGTATTTAAAAAATTAATAAAAAATAAACTGTTGGGAAAATTAAAGTATTTTCCGGGCCCATGTTATTTTTTATATCATTATATCAATTTCAGTAACAAAAAGTAGTACTTTTGACTGAAGGAAACTATCCAATTGAAAATAAAATAGAAAAACTATAACTGTTGCTAAATGCATCTATTAAACAACCGATAAAGCAAATTCTTACATGACCTTGGAAACACAGCCGTGTTCAATTTTAATGTGGCTTATATTTTCTCCCTTTTTTTCTCACGAGCCGCGAATTTTCATCTGAAAAAGTAACTTTTGCATTATTCAGCTCATATTCAGAGCAAAAGAAGGGGCTCGAGTATGAATAAATGCATGCGGGCAGAGAAAAACTGTCAAAGCTTTCGGGCACGCTGCGGAGAACGTCGGAATATGAATTATTGAATGTGCTACTGTGCGCGGGGAAGAATATACTGGCACCAGACAGTTCTCGCCGACTCCTTTTGAGCGAATAATAAGGGGTTGTGACAGGGGGGTTGATGCGCACTTATGAAATATTTAAAATGCCCAGAGAGAGTTTGAGCGACGTTGATGGCGCAGGTTTTAAATGAAAATTATTTACCGTTTTTATTGATGACTAGCTTATTTTACAGCGTTGAATGAGTATTTATTAAGCGAATGCCCGATTTTACTTTCTCCGCACACAGTGTAAAATTCGGGTAAGGTTACCATTGTTAATGGGTGTAACGTTAAATAACTTCTGAAGTAAGCTGTTTCGATTTTAAGAAAACTATAACTGTTGAATCAAAGTTTCATCAAGCGTTAAAATGACTGAAGAATTATGCAAAGCGCATACGTTAAGACAAATATCGGCGCAGAGCTCTTAAAATCTTATGAACGTAACCAATATGTGCCTTAACCCATTTATGCCCAGTAGCCTAAAAACGGGACGCTTGTTAGTTACTGCATACAAAAACCTGTAATGAGTATATTATTTTACTAAAGCTGTTTTTCACAAGTTAAATAGTTCTTCTTGAGAAAACCAGTTAGAGCCATTATTTGGCCATCAGAGTTTATTTATTGACAGCTATTTTCAGACAAATCAGTCAAGCAACGATCCAGCTTGGGTAGCCACAGAAAGTAAGTTTTTTTTGCAAACTTTTTTTCATAAAATCAAACTATTTTAAAATGATTTGCTTAAAATTGATCACAGATGCCTTCTGTAATGTTAGTTTGCAAAAGTAAAGTCAAGTAAGGTCGTATTTTGCTCACATATCTGCAAAATATCCCATAAAGAGGACGTTAAATAACTTGATAAATATGGCAACGGTGAACTATTTTAAGCATAAAATGTGTGTAAACCATTCCAAGTAAAAGTTTTAAGCAGATAAAAATTGAAAAAATTTGTAAAAAAAAACTTGGGCATAACTGGGTTAAACAACTTCTGGAGTAAGCTGTTTCGATTTTAAGAAAACTATAATTGTTGAAGCAAAGTTTCACCAAGCGTTAAAAGGACTGGAGAATTATGCAAAGAGCATGCGTTAAGACAAACATCGGCGCAGAGCTCTTAAAATCTTATGAACGTAACCAATATGTGCCTTAACGGCCGAGGGGTAAAATGCGCTAGCTTCGAGAGCTCTCTGTACGCGGTAAGTTCGAGGTTCGACCCTATTATGCATAATTTTAATAACTTACGAATTTGTGTTAAATTGATTGGTAGTTTAAAAGCATGAACCTGACGAACAATAAATAAGCGAATAATTGAAAGTATAGTCTTCGAGCCTGATGAAGGTTTTTTTTTCTCTTGACAGATAATTATGGTGTAATCTTATAACAGAAATTGGGAAACGTTACGATATAGTTACATAACCATGGTGCAACCTTTCATTAGATTTTTCGGTTAAGTTACTCCATAGATGTGGAGGCAGCAAAGCTGGCATCGTATTGATGGAGTAAGGTTACACAAACTTTTTTATTGTGTATGGGCTACTTTTGTGATTGATAAAAAATAGGTTCCGCTTTGAAAAACAATGCTTTACCACCGAAAATTATTGATTACAAAACCGTTCCATTTCTGCAATTTTCTCATGCTGTTGGGGAAGATGCCGTAAAGGGCAGACGCCGTATATGATGTTCTTGCGCCAACTGCTGCATACAAGTATTTCACGAATCACATTTTTTCCGACGTCGTCGTGCAGTTTTCTAATTCTATGTTTTGAGTAGAATTGTTTTTTTCTCTAGGGGCTTGTGAAAAAGCTACGGCATCTTCCTCAAACAAAAATACGGCGCCTAGCCAAAGACATTTTCCCTTATTTCGGGTACTTATCAGAAAACTAAACTGACAAAGCACTATGAAAATACCCCTTAAACCTGCGGTAAATCGAAACCGAATTATGTATACCCTCAAAGTGGATGCTCCTTCATTCTAACTGATTGACTAAAAAAAAAAAAAAAGTCAATCAGTTTGTTGTTGTGTTTTATAGCTGTTTTTGTTGATGTTTGTGGGTGAAATACATGATATCCAAGTAGCATCAACTCATCGGATTTTTCTCGGCCGATCATCGAACTCCTCGTAAACTGATCCCGTAGCGCACGGTGACATTGTTCCGATCAGTATCCTAGCACGGTTTTCGATGAGCTACTTTTCATCGGAAAGCGATATCCTTCCGATCAACTTTCCCGGTGAAAATAAGCCGAGCATCCAAAATTGATCCTAAATTCATCGGCACGGGACCGCACTGCCGAGCACTGCTCGTAAATTGCTCCAAATCTCATCGTATTTCGAGCAAAAATCATCGAATTTTGCTGCTCGGATTCTGTTAGGCCGATGAGACATATTGGAGCAATTCCCGATGAGAACTCATCGAATCCGATCATCGGCCGATGAGAATTTCATCGTGTTTCGATGAATGGCCGATCATCAGCCGATGAGATTATTCTGCTAGGGTACGGTGTCTTCCCCCAATCTTCTTTATGAGCTAAAAAGTAAAAGGTTGCCATTGACGATAATACGCAATTTAAGAGAATTAAAAGAATGAAGCTCTGAATGTTATTCAATTTGCGTAGAAAGTCTTTCAAAAAAAAGAAAAAAAAAATCCATCGGTCAAAAAGTTATCAGCTTTATATTCAACTAGCTGACCCGGCGAACTCTGTTCCGCCTTAAAGGCAATAAATAAGAAAATTTTTGAATTTATTAAGTTTTTTATTATTAGAAAATCCAAAAATATTAAGTACCTGCATTAATCATTCATTATTGTTTCTGTATTTTAGTACATAGGTTGCTCTTCACTAAAGTACCTTGTGTTGCACAACATTTCTTGTTTTATTATCAGGCGCAAAAAGAAACAACACAGATGGTCTTCCGACCCGTAAACATGCCACATATAATTGACCATGGGAGAAACGGTGATATTCTAGATTCAAAACCACAAACTTTTAAGGATTGGCCTTGTGATTTGTTAAAGGTCATGACAAATGCAAGACGGATCGGAAATTGAAGTCTTTTAAATTCAAACGGAATATCGGTTGGGATTATCGGGATCCTAGGAATGAGCAATCGTTTCTGACAGCTTATCACATATAAATGTCAAAGGAAGTAACGTGTTTGTTTATAATTTATTTCACGAAAAAGTCAAATAACACTCAACGCACCGCTAACTTACAACATGTTTACTGCGCACCGGTAGCTGCCAGAACGTGTGCTTTATGTCGCTCAGCCATGGAGGTGTCAAAAAAGGCGTAGTAAAAAGGCTTAGTCAATAAGACAGTTTTTCTATTTATGTAACTGAAACACATAAATTATAGCCTATGTCCGTCTCCTGGCTCTAAGCTACATACCCACCAATTTTTAGCCATATCGGTACAGCCGTTCTTGAGTTATAAGTAGTGTAACTAACACGACTTTCTTTTATATATATAGATTAAACTACGCGACAAGCACTTATCTACCACTCTTGCGCTAATGATTCTTTAATCACCAAGGTTTTTTCTACAGCAATTTCTTTCCCTAATTTGTTAAATCCTGCACTCTCTGTCCATAAGCGAACACTTTCTGTGCAAACTACAATTATTTCCCGCCAATTGAATACCCCCAACAATAGCGATTCGGGGCATCGATATCAATGATGCAGCATCATATCAAAAGGCCGCGGAGTTATTAGAGCAATCATTTTCGCACGTGCTCCTAGCGGCGGGCTTTTTGTATCCATGGTGACGGAATGTTTCCCGAAAATTATGGGGTCGTAAATGGGTCAGATCAAATATTTTGATCTGGGTTAATAAAATTAATCCTGGAAGGCGTAAAAAATGGAAATGTAATTGATATAAAATTACAACGTATCATTTTCAGTATATTAATTAATATTACTGATCTTTTCGCAATGAAAAATCGCAATTTATTTCCAACTTCAGCTGCGGTGCAATCCCTTTTTCAGATTGGACTTGAAGAAGTGCGCTCCGGTGCTCCACCTCCTGGGACGTCTGTCTGCTCCTGCTCCGTTGGGGGGTGGCGCGCATGTCCTGCACTAATACATACGACCATCTACACACATAAACAATGATCTTTGGTGACGTTAAAAAATTGTAAAAGTAATTTGATGAATTTAACAGCAAATTAAAATGGTAATTAAAGTATTAGGTTGGTGCGTATGAAATGTCGGATTCTCTTTACATGCGGACGTTTGTCTCCCTGTTTTCGTTATACTTTTGTCTTTGGCATAACCTCATTCATAGTCGCATTGTCCTTTGCCAGAGACTCATTTCAGCAAAATAGGTTTTCTCGAAGGTCTTCCCTTTTGTTATTAGCCTACTTTCCCGTTAAAAATAAAAGAAAGACGAAAAAAGTATTAAAAGTAGCTTAATGCATCTAAAAATATCGCCAAGTCCAAAAAATATCGCCAAGTTAAAAAAATATCGCCAAGTCCGAAAAATATCGCCAAGTTAAAAAAATAAAAAGGTAAAATGAATATCGAAAAATTAAAAATTTGAAAGTAGGGTATTGAGATGGGGAATTTGTGCGTCGGTCGGTCAGTCGGTCGTCGGTCGGTCTGTCGGTCTGTCGGTCGGTCTGTCTGTCCCCCCCCTAATAACTTTTGAATGAACATTCCGATTTGGACAAACTTTTTTTTGTTGGAAAGATCTCGGCGAGTATAGCTCATTCCCATATTTGATTTTTCGATTTGAACAATTTTTGGTTCAACTTTGAACCGTTCAAACAACCTGTCCCGCGATGCTAACTTTTGAATGAACAGTCCGATTTGAACAAACTTTTTTTTGTTCGAAATATCTTTTCAAGGATACTTCATTCCCGTATCTACATTTTCGATTTGAACAATGTTTCGTTCTACATTGAACCGTTCAAACAAGCTGTCACTCCTAATAACTTTTGAATGAACAGTCCGATTTAAACAAACTTTTTTTTGTTCGAAGCATCTCGGCAAGGATACTTTATTACCGTATTTAAATTTTCAATTTGAACATTTTTGGTTCAACTTTGAACCGTTCAAACAACCTATCCCGCGATGCTAACTTTTGAATGAACAGTCCGATTTGAACAAACTTTTTTTTGTTCGAAAGATCTTTTCAAGGATACTTCATTCCCGTATCTACATTTTCGATTTGAACAATGTTTCGTTCAACATTGAACCGTTCAAACAAGCTGTCACCCCTAATAACTTTTGAATGAACAGTCCGATTTAAACAAACTTTTTTTTGTTCGAAGCATCTCGGAAATGATACTTTATTACCGTATTTAAATTTTCAATTTGAACATTTTTGGTTCAACATTGAACCGTTCAGGCAACCTTTCCCCACCTAATAACTTTTGAGTGAACCGTCCGAATGGAATAACTTTTTTTTTGTTCGAAAGATCTCGGCGAGTACAGCTCATTCCCATATTTGATTTTTCGATTTGAACAATTTTTGGTTCAACTTTGAACCGTTCAAATAACCTATCCCGCGATGCTAACTTTTGAGTGAACAATCCGATTTGAACAAACTTTTTTTCGTTCGAAATATCTCATCAAGAATACTTCATTCCCGTATCTACATTTCCGATTTGAACAATTTTTCGTTCAACATTGAACCTTTTAAGCAACCTTTCCCCACCTAATAATTTTTGAGTGAACCGTCCGAATGGAATAAACTTTTTTTTGTTTGAAAGATCTCGGAGAGACTTTCCCATACATTCCCATATTTCGCTTTTTGATTCAAACCTTTTTTTGTTCAATAGTGAACCCTTCAGAAAAAAAAATTACATTAGCGTCTACGGGGAATTTAAGTTGAATGTTGATCCTGAACTTAAAGTCGGATTTCCTTCAAACTAACTTTGTAAGAAAATGGTTTTGATAAATAATGTTTGTAAAGTACTTTTCTAAGTAATCTTCTGTGAGGACTCTGATTCCGACTCCGCAAACATGGCGGAAATGCAGGCTCAGAAAAAAAATGACTGAACGTGCAGACGATTTTTTGCTTATTTATTCATTTGTTTTATTTTATTTATTATTATTATTATTATTATTATTATTATTATTTTTTGCAGACGATTTTTTTTGTAACAAAAATTTTTCATTCACGAGAACATTTTATTCTTTATTTATATTTAACAACTGGCAACGGATTAAAAGTGAAATTCTGGACATTTTATTAACGGGCGATTTTTTTTTCTTTTTCTTTTTTTTTCTTTCTTTGATAAAATGTGTTTTGATGATCTTTGTACTTTTATTTATTTATTTTTTTGAATTATTATTATTATTATTTTTTTGAAAACGATGGAGGATTTTTTCTACGGAGGAACTGTAACAGTTACACTCTTTAAAAGGTGTGACAAAACTTTATTAATTACTTTTTACGTGTCTATTTCATCTGATGAGAGGGGCATATTTTGCTTTTCGAAATTAGCTCTAAGTGCTAAAAAGGTATGTTTGACATAATTTTCAGTCTCAGATAATCAAGATAATAATGATCAGATGCGAGAATGCCGATGTCGATGTACGGGAAAGTAGGCTCGTTTAGTTCTTGACAGAACTTCTTGTTTCTTTTGAGTTTATTGCCGATATGAATTCTGCCGACACACAAAACAATTGCGAAACTGAACGAACTGGAATATGAAGTTTTGCAGCATCTACCATATTCACCGGATCTCTCGCCGACCGATTTTCCTTTTTTCAAGCATTTAGAGCTATTTTTAAGGGGCAAACACTATGAAAATGAAGACAGTCTAAAAAACTCGATATCAGAGTTTATTAATTCTAAAGACCAAAAATTTTTAAGACAGACATCTACGCTTTAAAATCTCGTTGGGAGAAGTGTATTGAAGCGAACGGAGCCTACTTTGATTTAATAAACAACTTTTGAAGAAAGATATGCAGTTTTATACAATCACTTAAGAATCCGACAATTCATACGCACCAACCTAATATCTCGTTCTCTTCTCAAAATAAATAAGTTAAATAACAAAAAAAAAATAACCATTAATAAATAAGTTTATTTAAATATCATGGAAACATACGCTGAAAAATGGCAAAAAAACATTATTGTGGAAATGCATAAAATAAAAATATAGATTCGACAAAACGAAGTTAGGAAAAAAAGTCTTCTGTTTCACTGAGCAATAATAAATATTTTTGACTTGAAGCCAAAATCGAAAAATATATTTGTATTTAGAGCCATGTAAACGAAAGTAATTTGGTTTCCTCAAGTTTATTAAGTCTGGGAAAGGAAGCAGATTTGTCAAAGAACTGTTGCGTGCCGAGCAATAATTATGAATATCTAAAAAAAAAGTTCCAGGTTGGACTTTGAAAAATTATTCTCTCATAATGAAAAATTATTCTCTCATAATAAATATTACGTTGAAGATTTTATGGAATTATTTATTGATACTTTACATCTTTCACAAATGATATGCGGTATACTAAAGTCACTCTACTCTTCTGTACGAATAATTTATTTGGCAAAACTTTTGAAAATCGATTGATTTACTTTTTGCGGTGCAAAGCACCGGTTTTCACCGTTAGGGGACGTGTTTTTGGATTATGCAAGAATAAAATAGTTCTAAAATATATGGTTAATTACCAACACTTGCTACATTCATACGATTTATGCGTGTTGTGTGAACGAGGGGTACTTCCATATGTTAAAAAGCCACATATATTTTTTTGTCGTTTCTATGACTTAGCCGAACTAAATAACTCCATGGATCCTTATAACTGCTTTTGCGATTTGTTGGATGTTATCGTCATAAAGGTCAATAAGTGACGGCAATACACCCATTTCTCTCAGGTTCGCACTTAGTGCTGGACACTCAAAGATATGACAAAGTGTAAGCTGTGTATCTGGCCAATTACAACAGTTTCTATAAACCCTTCAATCCTCTCCATCAATTTTCATGCCCCTTTGATGGCCGGTTCTCAGCCTGGTTATAGTTTTTGTTATTGATCGACTTTATTATGAAAAAGAGATATGTTCAACAGACTTGTTTACTACACTGTACAAATGAATGTTGTTTTTACAGTGTAATACGCAGGTATTTTTATTGTAATAAACTGCAAAAATTGCTAATTTTACAGTAATAAACTGTAAAATTGCTTACTTTACAGCACTAAAGTGTAAAATTGCTAGTTTTACTATAATTAAACTGTAAAAGTGTTACTTTAACACAGTGATTCCCAACCCTTTTCACCTCGCTTTCCCTTTTGGGACCAACTAAACAACCAACGACCCCATTGGCCCCACCCCCCTATACATACAACATATAGGGTGAGTATGTTTGCATAGACATTACGCTTACTTTGCGTGATAGCTCAAGGCTTGAGAAATGTTATTTATGCTGAACAGGCAACACGCTATGATTGTAGAAATGTGGAGGGGTCTTGGGAGCTACTCAATTTTCTTCAAATGTATAAATAGCAAGAAACTGGGAGAGTTTATTTTTTGATCCGAGGGGAGGGGGATTATTACCAGCATATGGGCAAACAAATCTTGAGGATTTCATTACATAAGCCGAGAAAGAGAATTGCCAATAATCTTGAGTGTAACATTAGGTAAAGGTCCTCCCACGATGATGTTAGGAGAAGAGGCTCATATAGTTTCATGAACGGTTTGAGCTCAAAAACTATTCCTCAGAAATTTTTCGAAATTCAAGTCCTAGAAATGAAACTTTTGACTTGATGGAGGGGGAGGGGATACTCTCTAAGTTTTTGAAAATTAAGTGTCTTATAACACACTAGGGTGAGACATCTTTGTTAATATTAAGGAAATGGACGGGGTTCGGGCAATGGGTTCGGAACTCTCCATTTTAATTTATTTGAAATTGAGGTAATAAAAATGCTAGGCTATCTTTTTGATAATGTTAGAAAACGGATTTTATTTCGGAGATTCTTCCGCAAAATTTTGAAATTGAAGTTAAAAAACAATATTTTAGACGAGTTTTAATCATCAGGTGGAGGGGAATTCTTTGAAAATTTTTCAAAATTTGAGTCCCAAAGGACACAAGACTCTCTTCGAAGACTCTCCCCGGGACGTCTTTTGAAGTTTAAGTCCTAAAAACACAATTTTAGAAGATCTTTAATTATGTGGACATCAGGCACTACCCTGGATTTTTTTAAAAGTGAAAACTTCTTTAAGAGCGTTGGATATTTTTTGAGATGGGAAAAAACAATTGAACTTAAGAGACTTTACCGTTACTGTTACTGACACTCCTGTTTGTAAACATGTACAGTACATATTTGTATGCCCGTGCATAGCTACACATGCATGTGGCATTGTTTGAAGTGGGAAAAAACTATTGAACTCGCGAAGCTGTTACTATTACCGTCACCTTCGTATTTCCACATACAATGGCCCTATTTACACGAAAGATGAGCTCTGACGTTTCAAAAAATATTTCCTGACGATTCAAAGAATACACACGTAATTGTTAAAGTTTTCACTTTAGTCGGCACTCGCGGAGTGCCACTGTTTTTTTTTTTTCAAAATTGAAGTCCTGGAGTCATAATTGTTCACTTCTTTTGATACAGTTTAATGGCAGCATTTGGTTCGGGACTTTTCCCTGGAATTTTCTCAAAATTAACTCCTAGAAACTTAATAAAGGCCCTCTTTGATGATGTCAAGTTAAGGGTTGGAGTAGAGTCTCTTTCCCAGGAATTACTTACAATTGTTCCAAAGACGAAATTTTCGGTGATTTTAGATTGTTTGCGAAAATTAAAATCTCGAACTGTTTCGCGGGAAATTTGCAGAAATTGAAGTTCTTAAATTAAAATGTTAGATCATAGGGGACGTTAAGGGGGGGGGGTAGATCAAAGGCTCTGGTCTGATGGAGGTTGACGTTGCCCCATAGACTGTCTTCTGGATCACCACTGCGCTCAATTATTGACCCTGCTAGAAAATGTTTCTATTTTTTGCCTCTATATATTAATTTTAAAACTTGTAAGAATATTTTTTTAACTCTACGGATAAAGTCGCGACCCCATAAAAAATGCTTCGCGACCCCATTTGGGGTCGCGACCCACAGGTTGAGAACCACCGATTTTAGCAATTTATTACCGTGCATTTTACAGTTTTAAACTGGAACCTCAGCTGCCAGTATTATACTGTTGCTTTTACAGTATAACACAGCTAAATTTCACTTCAAACTGTAAAATTTCTAACTTTACAGTAAGAAACTGTAAAATTGCTAGTTTTACAGTTTATCTCTGCATTTTACAGTTTTAAATTAGAACCTCGCCTGGCAGTATTATTACTGTAAAAACAATAGTTCGTTTTCTGCAGTGTTTGTAATAAAAGGGCATTAATTCCTTAAGAAAATAAACTGTTTTTATCAGTTAAGAAAATACTGAAAGGGCGATTGTGTGACTACAGATGAAAATTATCCCTGTGACAGGTGTTTGGATAAGAATGGGACAGTTGTCTACGCAGCACGATCTCTCGGGTTAAGGAAAATCTTGCAAAGGCCGTTATATAATAGGATACTGTAAAATATTCTCTAAGGAGATAATGCGGTTTTACAATTGGCTATACGTATTCAGGTTCTAAATTATGCCAGATGGAGTAACGAGGCAAACATTAATTTTTGCAGCCTGCATACCTAAATTCTATTTGCTTTCTGTTTTGTCGGTGGATCGGAAAAACGTGTCATGTGACACGTATTTGATTCCCGGTCTTGAGGTTGCCACCTCTGTTTTAGATAACCTAAAAAAATTATGACGATATATTTTATGTAATGAAACTATTATTTGATAAGCTATATGTTTCAATGCAACTATTTGTGCAATTGCATGTCGTTTCATTTGCAATAAACTAAAAATAAATAAATAAAAATAAAAAATAAAATAAGAAATGAAAGAAATGTATTTTTTTTTCCAAGTGATATTCTTCAAAATCAGTTTCAAATCCTAATCCTTTTTCTTAGATTTTGTACATCATGATTTCAGGGCATGCTTTTTCTAGGTTTTTGCTATATCTTGTGTTTCAAAACGAACTCTATTTGTATTTTATTCTTTAAGAAAGCACTGTGATTATCTAATAGCTATTTGTGTTTAGCGTGGTCAGCGGTTAAGCGATGAGAATCCTTGTTTGGAGGCTATTTACACAAATTCTTGCAAATAACTAAAATGGCCACTGATTTCAAATATGGTGGACGATAATTGTAGTCATTTTTCTGATCAAAATTCATGTGGAATGATCGAAATCGATACTAAGAATTACGTAAAAATGTAACATTCACATTATCGTAACTAAAAATATATACTTGGCAGCAAACTTTTTATAGAGGATATGCATTCCTCGAGAAAATATACTACCAAGGTACTATTTACCATGTACAGTGAACTCTCACTTATGCGCCGGTCCAAGGGACCAACAGAAAAAGGCGCATAAGTGAGAGAGACGTATAAGTGAACAAGCCTATTCAAAGGACTAAAACTCAACATAGGCTCTAATGAGAGAATGAATAAGAATGTCTCTATAGCAAAGGGACATATTATTACAGTTTGGCCATTACTGTAACGTTACTATAATGATAAAGAGGAAGCAAAAGTTGTAGCATACCTATTACAAACTATTATCTTCAAAACGATGTATAATAGATAATTGTACCTCTCCGAACTCTACTTCACGCGGAAAAAATGCCTTCCGTGAGTAACAAAGGCGAAAGATTAAAGAGGAAAGTAAAGAAAAATGCTTATTTTTTAAAGAAAATAAATACATTTTCATACATTTTAAGGAAAATTCGGCGCATAAGTGAAATATTTATCTTTAGAGCGACGCAAAAACGAACGATAATATCATTATTTTGCTATGGAATGTGCTGGGACCATTCAAAGTCGTCGTATAAGTGAAAAAGGCCCATAAATGAGGTGGCGTATAAGTGAGAGTTCCCTGTATTTACATAATGAGGTTGAAATGTTTTCCCTCCAAGGTCTATGTAAAGTATTTTATTAATATTGAGATTTAAGGACAGTAATAAAATTTGCACTAATCAAAAAACCCTTTCAAAGTCCTTGTGTTTCATTCAAACGAAAATTGTATTGTTTGTTTATTGCTTACTTATGTAAAGTATAGTTAGACATTTTTTTTTATAAAGATGGCATAATGGCTATGATTGAGATAAAGAAGTTTTCAACGGTCATTTCGGTTGTAATCCTGAACTCTATTATTCAACTAGTCAATGAGGAGTGGAAAATGAAGTTCCATGTTAAATAAATGTATTTCATGGAAATAACGTAATAAGAAAAGTTTTTTTTTTTCTTTACAAAGTATTATTAACTCTAAGCTATTTCAATTTCACTGGCTGAATTGTTTCCTTAGCTCATTTAAAATTGCAGTTTCCATTATCTGTCTGTGTATGAAATGATATAATTTTTTTTATTACGAAGCCACAACACAATGACATATGATGAAGGATGTTCAACTGCACGAAATACAACATGTTTACAAGCATATTTCATCGTGCGCAATATTAATTTTTCTCTCAGGTTTGGCATACATACTAACGTAGCTAATGTAATAATAAATAACACAAATTTATAATGGTAATGTTATACACTATGAGGTTTTAAATAGAAACACGATCAGTTTCTTTCGTAACTAAGTTATTGGCTTAATAGAATAGGATATTAAATAGTTTTTGAATCCACAAAATTTTATTTTACGCTTGCAAGTCGTGCATTCGTTTGTAAAATGAATATTGCAGTCCGCAAACTTCGTGGTATCTCTATTGATGAAAGCTATGAAGTTTGAAATTTTGACAGCGAAATGAAGTATGCAAACATATTATTCCAATTCTTTCATGAATGGTTGTTTCCAAATGAAAAATGACTTTTTAGTTCAGGTTAAATTATAAAATACTTTTTTTTATACATACATAACAAATCATGGACATTTTCTCTTCCAAAATGGCACATTTTGGAAATTTAAGAAGCAAATTAAAGATTAATCAAAAAAGGTTTAAAATATGCACTGAATGGAACCTTCTGAATCGGATTTTCAGCTGGATTGGAATAAATATTTCGCCCTTAAAGGATGAGTCGAATCTTAAGAGTCGAACTAAACTTTTGTTTTTTCCAGCGATCTTTCTAATGGTGCTTGTAAATTATATCATCGCATGCTGCCTCAGTATAGAAGATTACGGAAAAAGTTTTCAACACTTATTCTTTTCTGTTTTTCGTCCGTTCCTAGCTAGTTTTCTTTGGCATTCAATTTATTTACGGAGGCAAAGAATACGCAAAATTCTAATACATATCCATTCAAAAAACATAAAATTCAACAGAACTCCAAGACAGGTAATTTTCCTGCTGACTGTATTTTTATGCATACTTACAATTTCGCATTGCTTTGGAATTGTATACTTTAACGATATAGTGCAAGATGTCAATCTAACTTTCAAATATTTTTGTAAAAATGTGATCGAATTTCCAGTAATAACTGAAATTTTCATCGGACTAAAAGTTTTTTTCATAATTGTACCGACAACATCCCTTGTAACGTTTTACTGTTTATTGTACTGCATGGTGTGTTATCATTGTTGCCTTGTTCTCACCGCTTTCAGACAAGACTTTCGGAGAGCAGATGCGAGGGAATATCCGATTTTGGCAAAGAAGTATTATAATATCACGGGATTAATATCTGACATTCAAGATTGCTTCTCTATGCCTTCTGCAGTTGTTGCTTTTCATATCTTTCTGACCTTTTTATTGTATATAGTGACTGTACTGATATACGGCCAATTTGCGACTCATTGGATTTTTTTAACCGATTTCCTGTTCAACTTGGTACTGAACACGTTTTCTTTTGTACTATTGGTCCTGTACTCTTCTCGTGTACCAGTGGAAATGCAAAGAAATAAATCCTGCTTTTGTGGAAAGTACCAACAGCTTTTACTTGAAGAAATCGCAGAGAAGAAAAGTGTTTCTTATGCAAGTTTGATCTGCAGCATGAAAGACACTGAAATCATAACATTTAATGGATGCGGGATGATTAAGTTAACCAGAGCATTATTTCCTGCCTTTGGTGCGGCAATCCTAACGTATGGGCTGCTGTTTGCCAGCCTCGAATATTAAATGAAGATGGATGATTCTAAAAAAACCTGACATTTTCCAATCACAAATTCTGTAAAAATCAAAATGCTTAAATGAAAAAAAAAATGTACTTACTCTTTATTTTAGGAATTTATTAAGAGAAAAATAGAGGGAACTCACTTTAAGTATGCTACACCCCTATCATTAGAGTGACAAGAAGTACCAGTAGAGTAAGAAAATGATTTTTATCATGAGTTATGAAAAATTTTTCAACAATAATAAAGAAATAACTGTAGATTGAATCAACAAGTATGTTTATGTTTAACAAAACAGAATCTATGTAAAACCTCCCTAAACGGATACTCCCAAAAGCGGAGGAATTTCTTTGAGCTCCAGTCCTATTATATAGACTGTTCCACCGTGTTCAGTCTGAATAGCTTACACTCCGAATAACGGAGTGATTTGACACAAAAACAGCAAAACCTCTCTGAGCGGCCACTCTTTCGTTCCGTGAAATTTATGCCTCGTCGAGGGGGTTTTCACTTTAAAGGGTTTTTATTATAATTTTCGAGATAGTTTCTCTAATAGGGTCAGGTGGGGTAAAGTGGGTCAGGCTTTTTAGAAAACTCTTTAAAAAATGTGCAGATGATATTTTCTTTCTGTGTTGCCATTTTTATGTATTATCGACACCAGACAACATTTTATATGCAAATTAAGGTGCAACTTCTACATTACAGTTACAGATACTACCGATTAAGTGTTTTTCTTAGCTTGACATAGTTTATCAAAAAAACTTTTGATTTAAAGAAAATTAAACGGAAATACGCACTAAGTTTTTAACCTGCTGCATAGAGCAGGAATAACTTCTTAAAATGTTGAAGAAAAAACAGAAACAATGAATTTTTCATTTTATAAAAACATGCATGGGGTGAAATGGGTCATGTTTCGCATTAGGTAAGGCTTAGCATACACCAAAGAGCTAATTTTATTTTTTGCTTACTAACTCGTGCTTTGTTGTCATGCATGTATGTACTACTTAAAAGTAAGTAATAAATTGCTTTGTCATTCGTTTGAACACAAATATATAAACTTATAGTACAAAATAATTAAATTAAATCAAAAAAACAAAATTAAGAGCCCAGCTTTTGTTCGAGGAACTTCCTTCAGGAAATGTTGTAAGGGAGTTAAGCTAAAGTGGCTTATTTTCACCAAAAAAAGAAGCCTCGGCAACCAAATCATAGAAAAACATTCTACAGAGCTGAATTCAAATAATGCAGTTGTAGGAACGGCACCAACATCTAAGATCTTAACAACAAGTGAGGCTGTTTCTTCGATATTAGAACAATGCGAGTCAAGTATGTGTTTTATTTTTATGCAAATTTAAACTTCTATTATAAGCACATTCTCTCCTGCATCAATAACGAAAAGAAAAGAAGAAACTTTAAAAGATACCGGAAGAAAAAAACTACACGCACACAGAAAAAAACTTGAAATTTTAAAAAGCTCAACAATATTGAAAAAAATTGCAGACTGAAAAAGTTTAAAGAGATAAAAGATCAATTAAACTGACACACAGACACAAAACTAAGCAAAAATAATAAATAAACATTTTCTTTAAAAGAAATTTATAACTGACTCAAAGTGCATCGATAGCAACCTTTTAACGGTGGAAAGTGGGAACAAGTTCAATTTTTTGGGTTAAAATGTCAAAAAAGTATATTTTCATGCTGTCATTCTTTAATACAATGTAGAATACCGTGCAGTGAAATTTAAAAATACAGAAAAAGTTTTTTTGTTTCTGGAGAGAAATGGTGATTGGAATTATTACTCATCGTAAACAGTGCTAGACATTCCTGGCCGTAAGATGAATCAAGAGGACAATATTGCTTTCTAGAAATGTTTATGTACTAATTGTTATCTCATTAATGAACAAAAGTATACAATTACTATTCAATAAATCGTGAAATTAAATCCTTTAGAGCATGACCCATTTTACCACACACTATGGGGTAAAATGACAACACATTTTCTAACTTATTTAACAGTATCGATGTTTTGTGTTTTTCGAGATATTTTACTTTGAATGTAACGAGGAAGAGTCATTTGCATATAATGAGCAGTTTATCTACTGGTTGAATCAATACATGTTTTGCTGTTAAAGCCTGACTGTAAAATTGCACTTTTTTGACCCATTTTACCCACCTGACCCTATCTAATAAAAGCAAGTCTAACGCATATTTTTATTTAAAATGAAGTTTACTTCTTTTCCAAGGGCAAAGTGGTAATTAATTTGATGTTTTGATACATTTTGTTAAGTAGAAATATAAGTACTTTTTCCGATTCAAGTTTTTACGTTTAGAAACAATACTTTTGGAAACAATAGTTTGATTTCAGTTCAAAATGTAAATCTCTACCCATTTGTCCGTCATTGCATCGGAATTTCAAATGAATTTTTCGTTTTGCACCACATTCACTTGCGTTGAAACTTTAGCTTGCTGTAGTAAGGTATTTAAAGCAGTAAATTGGATGTTTAACAATAAATTTTATAGATTTATGTCAAGTTACGAACTTGGAAATAAGATAACTTTTGCTCAAAAAATAGTACTTTCAAACTTTCTGTGAGAATACAAATGTTCGGCAATGTTTTCCAGAGGTCTTTCAAAAACTACAAGGAGTGTTTTTTATACTATTAGAAAAAAATTAAGTTATTTTGTGTAAAAAATATACGTCATTAAAAATTGCCGATTTTTTGTCTTTTTTCTCAACTTTAGGGGCGATTTCAAAAATAACTTATAATTTTATAATTTTTTCCCCGTTATTAGGATGTCACTGGGCAAGTTTTCCGCACTATTAAAAATTGATTATGCAAAAAAAGTGTTTTTCGCCCCACCCTAACGCATGCCACAGGAACCTGTTCATAGGCTGGGTATCCATTCACATCACAACGTTTCATTTCATTTCACACTCCAAGGTCCCCCGTACCTACCACAGCTTCGTGGTTTAACCGGGGATAGGGCCCTGAAGAGCGCTCTGATCCTAATTTTGAACCAGAACCTAGGGTCGAGCAGACATTAGACCTAGCACCCCCCAGAGGTATCGTTTCACTTGGAGGACTTTGTGGCCACGACATTGTTAACGCCTCCCAGCCACCATTAATCAAGACGGCGGATCTTTGATCGGCTGTGATCGAACCCGGGTCCCTCCGGACACGAGTCCGATGCCTTACCGATCGGGCCACCACGGCCCTTCACATCACAACAACGTGTTCACTCAAAGAAGGAACAAGGACAGAACAGAGAAGGTACATCCAATGCAAAAAATGAACTGTTGTTTTTGCAGTTGAAAACTGTAAAATGCACAGTAACACCCGGAAAACTAGCAATTTTACAGTTTCTTACTGTAAAGTTAGCAAATTTAGTTTCTTGCTGTAAAATTTAGCTGTATTAAACTGTAAAAATAATAGTATAATACTAGCAGCAGAGGTTCCAGTTTGAAACTGTACAATGCACGGTAATAAAAAATGAACTTGTTTTTGCAGTAAAAAATAATGCACTGTAAAAATTGAATGGTGTTTTTACAGTATAATGCAGCTAATTTTATAGCATTAAACTTTAAAAATTACTAGTTTTACAGTAATAAACTGTAAAATTTTTGCTTTTACAGTACTAAACTGTAAAATTGCTAATTTCACATTAATAAACTGCAAAATTGCTAATTTTACCGTTTATTACTATGCATTTTACAGTTTTAAATGGGAACCTCGTTTGCCAGTATTATACTGTAAAAACAACAGCTAATTTTTTGCAGTGTGGCAGCCGAGATTCCAATTGAAAACTGTAAAGTGCACAGTAATAACCGGACAACTAGCAATTTTAGTTTCTTACTGTAAAGTTAGCAATTTTAGTTTCGTCCGTAAAAGTTAGCTGTATTATACTGTAAAAACAACAGTATAATACTAGCAGCAGAGGTTCCAGTTTAAAACTGTACATTGCATGGTAATAAAATGTCAAATTAGCAAGTTTTATAATTTATTACTATAAAATTAGCTGTATTATACTGTAAAAACAGTATTCATTTTTTAGTGTCCATGACCGAGCTGGGGTCGAGCTTCTAACTTCCTCAGCCAGGTCAGACTTTTCTGACCACTAAACATGGTGGCCGGTAGGGATGAACCGATAAGCAAATTGGCCGATTACCGATTACCGATTAATCGGCTGAGCCGATTAATGATAAGTATAATTGTTTTTCTACTACCAATTTTACCATCATTTTTTTTCTCCTTTTTGTATTCCAAGTTTAGAAATAGTAAGTAATTTTTTTCTGGGAGAAGATTTTTTTCCATTTTCCTAGTTTTCACAAAATAATTTCAATATTTTATAGAATTTTTTAGAACCAATTTTCATATTAGTGTCAATAATATTGTTAACACATTGTTAGTTTGTTAATTGGAAATAAAAATTTATAAAAAAAAAGGAGGGGTAGGGGAGGGTGTGATGAACGCTCCAATTTAGGAGTACTTTTAATTCATATATTTTAGTAATCAGTAGCAATTTAATTCAATACTTTTATTCTTTGAAAATTATAGGTCAGCTGAAAACACTGTGCTAAGGAGAAAACTATCGCCACATGAATAATGTTGCATCATTGTCTATGTATATTTATTCAAAGTAGGAGAATTCATTTAAAAAAAAACTTTATATCAACTGTGAGGATTATTATTACTATTAATAAGATTATCCATCATAGTTTCCTAGTGAAAGTATACTTTAAAGAATAATATCTGAAAAATATTTTTCAGCCGATTAATCGGCCCGATTTTGCCGATTATTAATAATCGGCAAAGTGGCCGATTATGGCCGATTAATCGGTACTGCCGATTAATCGGTGTATCCCTAGTGGCCGGCAGTCTTTTGATTGATACCTATTAAAACTTTTTTCATTATTGGATTACTCGTGTTATTCTTTATTAACTTTGCAAGATTAATGCAGTTTAGCTATTGTGCCTTTTGAGTTTTCTTTCAAATTATTATTCGTTAAAATTCCATTTTTTTCCTTTGTTCCCAAATTAATAAAAGCGTATGCCTTAATATGCAATACGATCTAAAAATATCGTTACTACAATGAGTCACAAAATATATCCTCCGTAAAGCCTGTATAAAGCTTTCGCATTTCCATTGAGTAGCATCAACTGATCGAATTTTGCTCGGCCGATCATCGAACTCCTCGTTAACTGATCCCGTAACGTATGATGACATCGTTCCGATCAGTATCCGAGCACGGTTTTCGATGAGCTACTTTTCATCGGAAAGCGATATCCTTCTGATCTACTTTCAACAAAATTGATCCTGAATTCATCGGCGCGGGACTGCACTGCTCGTAAATTGCTCCAAATCTCATCGTATTTCGAGCAAAACTCATCGGATTTTGCTCCTCGGATTCTGTTTGGCCGATGAGACATATTGGAACAATTCCCGATGAGAACTCATCGGAATCGATCATCGAGCGATGAAAATTTCATCGGTTTTCGATGAATGGCCGATCATCGGCGGATGAGATTGTGCTGCTAGGGACAGAAAGAATAACACAATTCAATCAGAACAAAAAACACTTACAAACTTCCCCTTTTGATTCATTCAAATGAAAAATGGGAAGTTTCATCATTACTTATTTATGCAAATATTATTTGTTATTCAGCTCTTAAAGTTTTTATAAAGAATGGCTATGATAGAGATAAAAGAATTTTCAATGTAGCCATTTCTTTTTTAATTATTAACTCTATTATTGGAGAGCTGAGTTAAAGTGCAGTTTCAAATTATATAAATGTGTTTCAAGGAAATAATGTAATTAGAAAAGGCTTTTCTCCCTCTTATAAAGTATCATCGAATGTAAGCTATTTCGATTTCATTTGCTAAATTGTTTTCTTAGCTCATGGAAAATTACAGTATCTATTATTTGTCTGTGTATGAAGCTATATATATTTTAAACAAAGCCACAACACAATGGCGTATGGCGAAGGATATTAAATTGCACGAAGTACAGTACGCTTACGTGCAAGTTTTACATTTGCGCAATACTTATTTTTTTCACAGGTTTAGTAGACGCATTTACGTGGATAATGTAGTTAGAGTTTACTCAAATGTACAATATTAGTTACTATGCGATTTTGAGTAGAAATACGATCAGTTTCTTTGGTAATTAGGTTATATAGCTTGAAATAGGATAAGATATTAAATAACTGTTGAATCCACAACCTCATTCTTCTTGTGCAAGTTGTACCTTTGTGTGTAAAATGAATACTGCAGTGTACTCTTTATGGCTTTCTTTTTTGATCAAAGTAATAATTATTGACATTTTACTGCAAGAAGATGCAAGAATTTCAATCCAATTCTTTCATGGAAGTTTGTTTCCAAATAATAAATAATTATTGTAGTTCAGACTAAATTCTTAAAGCCTTCCTTTATATATACACAACAAATCATAGACATTTTCTTTTCCAAAATGAAATATTTTGGAAATTTAAAAAGCAAAGTGAGGATTAATCCAAAAAAGTTTGAAACTTGCTCTGAATGGAATATATTGATTCGGATTTTCAGCTGGATTGGAATAAATATTTCGTCCTTAAAAGATGAGCCGGATGTAAGCAGTAGAATCAAACTCTGGTTTTTTCCAGGGATCTTCCTCACGGTGTTGCTAAATTATATGATCGCATGCTTGCTTAGTGTAGAAGATAACGGAAAGAGTATTCAACACCTATTCATTTCTTGTTTTCGTCCTTTCCTTGGTAGTTTTCTCTGGTTTTCATTTTATTTAAGGAGGAAATGCATACACAGAATTCTAATGCGTCTTCTTTCAATGAACATAAAATTCAGCAGAAGAACCAGTTCGGTAATTGTCACGGTGATTGCATTTTTATGCATATTTTCACTTTTGTATTGCTTTGGAATCGCATATTTCAACGGTATGGTGCAAGATGTCAGTCTAACTTTTAAATATTTCTGTAAAAATGTGTTTGAATTTCCAGTAATAACTGAAATTTTCATCGGAGTAAAAGTTTTTTTCATGACTGTTCCGACAACATCCCTTGCAACACTTTATTGTTTATTGTACTGCATGTTGTGTTATCACTGTTGCCTTGTTCTCACCGCTTTCAGACGAGACTTTCAGAGAGCAGATCCGAAGGAATATCCGATCTTGGCAAAACAGTACGGTTATATCACGGGATTTATATCTGAGATTCAAGATTGCTTCTCCATGCCTTCTGCAGTTATTGCTTTTCATATCTTTCAGACCTTTTTATGGTATATAGTGGGTGTACTGATTTACGGCCAATATGTGATACACTGGATTTTTTGCACCGACCTCCTGTTCAACTTGGTACTGAACACGTTTTCTTTCGTACTATTGGTCCTGTACTCTTCTCGTGTACCAGTGGAAATGGGAAGAAATAAATCCTGCTTTTGTAGAAAGTACCAAGAACTTTTACTTGAAGAAATCAAAGAGAAGAAAAGTGTGTCTTACGCAACTTTAATCTGCAGCATGAAAGACATTGAAAACATAACACTTAATGGCTGCGGGATGATTAAGTTAACCAGAGTTCTATTTCCTACCTTTGCTGCTTCAGTCCTAACTTATGGTCTGTTGTTTGCCAATCTGGAATATTGAATGAAGATAGGGTCAGGTGGGATAAAATAAGTTGTGGGGAAAAATAGGTTAGTCTACAGAAAAATAAGCAAATAACATTTTCTTTCTGAATTGCCAGTTTTGTGTGTTATTTACACAAGGCATTATTTCATATGCAAATTAAGTTCAACTTGTACTTTAAAGTTACATCTATTAGCAATTTTGAGGATTTTCTTTATAAAAGCTTGTCTATGTTCATCATAAAAACTTTTGATTTAAAGAAAATTACACGATAGAGCACAATAATTTTTGAATAGTCTGCATCGAGCACTTTTCAAGAATAATTTCCTGAAATTTAAAGGTGAAAAGAGCAAAAAATATTTTTTTTAGCTTAAAAATCATGTGTGGAGTAAAATAGGTAATGTTTTGCATCAGATTAGGCTAAATTAATGTTTTTTGCTAATTATAATTTTTTCTTTGAAAATAATCTTTTACTTTAATATATGGGTGTACTAATTTAAAGCAAGTAATATAGTGCTTTATCATTTTTTGATGGCTAAATATTTTCAGAGCACATTTTTAGGAATAACTTCCTAAAATGTTGAAGAAAAAACTGCAAAAATGAATTTTTCAGGGTATTAAAATATGCGTGGGGTAAAATGGGTCATATTCCTTAGGTTAGGCTTAGCATATACCAAAGAGCTAATTTTATTTTTTGCTTACTGACTCATGCTTTGCTGTCATGTATGTATATACTAATTTAAAGTAAGTAATATATTGCTTTGTCATTCGCTTGTACACAAATATATAATCTTACTAGCTGCAAGGGCAGCTAGATTAGCTTCCTGCGGCATGTTGATGCATAACGTCCCCCCTCTCTAACTTTTACCTCATTCTGAAGTTATATTATTTGATATAATTTAATGCTCATTCGATTTCAGGACATATCGTGCACGTGGCTCGGCGTTGCACGGGCACTTCGTGCCTTGAAAGTAGTGAGGAAAATTTCAAGAAACTACTCCCCGCCAAGGCGGCTCGCTAACAGACGCTTCATGCCTTTACTTTTTTCCTATATAAAAAAAAAAATCATTTGAATTATTGAGATGCTTCGCGCCTTCAAGATGGTGAGGAAAGTTTCATAAGTTCAGCTCGCTCAAAGGAAAAAAGCAGACATAGATACTCAGTTTTTTATATAAGTAGATGGCTTTTCAACAAATGAATGTTTTAAAATATTGCAGGTAGCTAGCGATAAAAATACTACATAAGTAGCCCGCTTATGAGCTTCGTGCTTGATTTAGTTAAGCCTTCATTCAAAATTCTCATTGTCATTGTTATTTCAACAGTTTCACAGCAACCACGTTTTGCAATGCAACAATGGATTTCACATTTAATCATTTATTAGGCTTAATCGCTTTAAATTTGACTACTTATTAATTGATATCTTCGCTAATTAAAATCGTATAATTATATAAATTGAAACTAATGAAGCCTGAAAAATTACCTATCTATCGGTACCTGGTTCGACTTTCAGTTCATTGACGTTCAGGAGAAAGAAGCGTGACATAGAAAGGATAGTTAGAAAGAAAGATAGAAAGATTTTACCGTGTTTTTATTAACTTGATTTAATAAATCTCAGTTCGGGAGGAATCTGGTAACTCCGTTTTCACCCACTTCTTGTGAGCGGGTTCTATTTCCATCTTGCATGAAACTTAAGACCCGATGACAGTGCAGTATTCTATAATCAAATTGATTCATTAACCATTAATTAGTTGATTCTAATTTCATTCAATTATAATTTTTACATAAATCTTCTAATATAATTAGGTATACATTACTCTAATATAATTAAGTGCTTGCACGAATTAGAATTAAATATCTGTTGAAACCCCTAAGTGTTCTGCATCACATAAGATTTGTTTCATTGTACTGTTCTTATTGTTACTGTTTCATAGCAACCACGTTTTATTATAACAAGGGATTTCATATTGAATCACATCAGCGCAAATTAAAATTTTTATGGTATTTGGCAAACGAGTTTTGCAACACGTTAGAATTATCATTGTTTTTTAAATTTAAAAGAAATCGATTAAAATAAAGTTAGAATTGGGTGTGGGCCGCGATAGTCCGATGGTAAGTAGTCGGACTCGTAGCCGGAGGGTCTCGGGCCGATCATATAGAGGAAGCTCAGTCTATCGAAGATCCACCGTCTTCATTAATGGTGGCTGGGGGACGTTAAAATTGTTCGTGGTCGTAAAATTCTCCAAGTGAAACTATACCTCTGGTGGGATGCTGGGCCAAGGGTTTGCTCGGCCTTTGGGCCTAGTTCAAAAGCAGAGCGCTCTTCAGAGCCCCATCCCGGTTAAACCACGAGTTGTGGTATGAACTGGGGGAACCTTGGAGTGTGAAGTGAAGTGAAAGTCAAAACCAACTGGAACCAAATGCGTACTGGAGAACAGGGACTCTGCATCCATTCTCATCAACCTCTCCCGCGCCTTCGGCGCCAAATTAAATGAAATTGGGTGTGATTTTACGGTGAGCATGGATTAAATAAGGTTGTGTTTTTTAAAACAAATTTCGGCTGTTTTAAATGCGTAATTGCAACCAAAGGCTTAAAAATGCTTTTCAAGTTGATCTAAATAAGTACTTCGCATTTTAGAAATAAACACGAGTTTACAAACCTCTTTTTTTTTTTAACCGAGTGGGCTCGGTCCTCAGGTACTGGTTTAATAAATCAAAAAGCCAAAATTAAAAGCACAGTTTTTGTTCGAATAAATTCCCACAAAAATGTTGTTGGGGACTTAAGCAAAAGTGGCTTGCTTTCTCCAAAAAAAGAAGCCTGGGCAACCAAACCCTAGAAAACCATTCTACAGAGCTTCTATCTATCATTAAAATAGCATTAAAAAATCTTCTTAGATTTGGCACTACCCGGCTTACCCTATTAAATATTACCTTAAGCAACCTTTTTACTATGTAAATACTATTGTGTTACTACAAAAGAAATTAATAACTAATAGACTACTGTGAATTTTTGACACCAAATTTTGTCGATTTGTTGAAAAATACATAGTAAAAAACATGATACGAATAAGCTGATGTTTACAAAAGGCTTTGTTAGACGTCTCGTGCTAACTTACGATGCAACGAAGTAAAAGTAATTGCTTAAAACTAGAAGCTTTTAAATTTACCATGTTTTAAAATGGACTGAAAATTAAAAAATAATTTCTCTAAGCCTCACGTAGATTTAAAACTCCATAGAAATTCAGAACGTCTTACAAATTGTCCGTAAAATTTTTGATTTTAAATTTTTAATAGTTGTCAAAATAGTTGTCTTTGGAATAACTCGGTGCGAGAGGAAAATTAAATAGTTGCATTGAAATTTAACAGTCAATTTTATTACGCTGCAAATAATATTGAATGATGTTGTAAGTATTCTCACTAATCGCTACTCTTAACACCTCTTCTGGTTATGTAAAACTAGCGTGACATATTTTCCTTTTAATCGTGCAAGTGTTTAGACAGCTATTAAAAATTCCCAATCACCATTTTTCCAGACACTTTGTCAGAAGCTCTCAGAATGTCTATGGAGTTTTAAATCTACGTGAGGTTTGGAGAAATTATTTTCAACTTTTAGTCCGTTTTAACATGGTAAATTTAAATCTTTTTCATGTTAAATAATTTTTTTTTAGCTTTTTAGTATTTTGGATGAAAATTTTGTCGTCGATTTTAGACATTTTAATGAAATAACACTTAGCGAAGAAAATTACAACGTATAAGAAGGCACAAATAAGCAGGGATACTGCAGACACGTGTTTCGGCGTTACAAGGAACGCCTTTTTCAATGCAAAAAAATGTGCGCTTATGAATGCACAGACATCTCCCTGCTTAATTATGCCTTCTTATACGTTGTAATTTTCTTTGCATCTATAGCACAATGGTATTTGTAAACTTTAAATAACACTTTATTTCATTTTTCGGTACTTGCATTGAAAGTTTGAAAATCAAATGTGATTTACATATACAAATTGTTACAATTATGCTTTTTTGTTTTAAAACATAAGACGTTTAAATAAAGTATTGTTCAACAATGACTTTGATCAAAAAAGTATTTTTAATTGAAAGCGCATTTACATTTTAGCAGGAAATTAGCTAAAAATAATTATAACTCACGTTCTAATTGCCTTGGAACAATGAAACAAATCTTATGTGATGCAGAACACTTAGGGGTTTCAACAGATATTTAATTCTAATTCGTGCAAGCACTTAATTATATTAGAGTAATGTATACCTAATTATATTAGAAGATTTATGTAAAAATTATAATTGAATGAAATTAGAATCAACTAATTAATGGTTAATGAATCAATTTGATTATAGAATACTGCACTGTCATCGGGTCTTAAGTTTCATGCAAGATGGAAATAGAACCCGCTCACAAGAAGTGGGTGAAAACGGAGTTACCAGATTCCTCCCGAACTGAGATTTATTAAATCAAGTTAATAAAAACACGGTAAAATCTTTCTATCTTTCTTTCTAACTATCCTTTCTATGTCACGCTTCTTTCTCCTGAACGTCAATGAACTGAAAGTCGAACCAGGTACCGATAGATAGGTAATTTTTCAGGCTTCATTAGTTTCAATTTATTGAATGAATTTATTCAATTTTTTGAATGAAGGTTTAACTAAATCAAACACGAAACTCATAAGCGGGTCACTTACGTAGTATTTTTATAGCTAGCTATTTGAAATATTTTGAAACATCGTTGAAAAGCCATCTACTTATATTAAAAACTGAGTATCTATGTCTGCTTCTTTACCTTGAGCGAGCAGAACTTACTGTAACTTTCCTCGCCATTTTGAAGACGCGAAGCATCTCAATAATTCGAATGATTTTTTTGATGCAGGAAAAAAGTGAAGGCGTGAAGTGCCTGTTAGCGAGCCGCCTTGGCGGCGAGTATTTTTTTGAAACATTCTTTACTACTTTAAAGGCGCGGAGCGCCCGTGCAACGCCGAGCCACGCAGCTAGCTGCTTGGGCATTAGTGTACCACGTTCGTAGTATGTCTTAAAATCTTATGAAATTTGAATTATATTAAATAATATCACATCAGAATGAGGTAAAAGTTGGGTGGCGGGGGGACATTATGCATCAACATGCCGCGGGAAGCTAATCTAGCTGCCGTGGCAGCTAGTAAATAAATAAAAACCGTTGAAGTAAAAGTAAGCAATTAAAAAGGCTTCAAATTAATTTTATGCATAAAGTGTTGTTAGAAACGGATAAAGAAAATAAAATATTAAAATTTTCAAGCAATTTCCAAAACAACTTCAAAAAAATATTCGTTTGGTTTCATTTTACTTTTCATGAGGTTCAGTGTACGATACTTTTTGGGTCTATTGATTTGTCTCATCAATTAACTTTCATTAAAAAATGTGTTTTTCATTCCTAATTGAAGTCAATAAAATCATATGTTTTTTGTATTCGAGACAGTAGAGAAAGAATTACTATTTTGTAGAGCTTAGAACAGTTTCTACCGTGAGTTTTATCAAAAGTTTTCATATTTTCATTGGAGTTTAGAGAAACTATTGAAAATTGGTAAAAACAAAAACGAACTTTAGAGTCTGTTTGTTACATTCAAGCGAAAAATGTATATTTTAACTATTACTTTTGAATGAAAGTAACAATTGCGGCAATTGTTCTGGTAAGGACAAAAAGTTTTAAATGACCGTTTTTCACGATCGTTAACTGCATTATTTGTGTGCATATTGATGCATGTTCGACACTGTTAAGTTATAGGAGCCTTCAGTTACAGTTATGCTGCGAGCCTAACTGAAAAAAAAAATACATTAAGTAAAAAAAAATTGTCCACTGTTAGTTTTTTCTACAGCGTTCTAATTGTTTGCATTGAAAAAGAAATCAAACTGAAGATATACCGTATTATTACTTATACATTCAAATATTATTACTCCAGCATTAGAAATTTCTAAAAGAGAATAAGCGGTAATTGCTATTATAAAGACAAACCAATTTTTAATGACCGTTTTATAAGTTAACTCCAACTACATTTTTTAATTGTGTACTCATGAACGGGAGATACAGTTAAGTTATGTACTCGTAAATGTACTTTAAATAAATAACGCAATTGGAAAAAGGATCCCACCCGTGCTTCAGAACCATTATTATTTTTAAACTATTAAAACTTGATTCGCTGCGGAATACTTAATTCTTATGAAAAATTTATTAATATTTCACAAAAAATCTATTTTCTATTTATGTATGTAGTAATGTAGAAAATCTTTACGGAGCTAAATACAATAGTTGTACTGTTAAATTATGAAGGATATGCCGACTGCACGAAATGCCATACCCTCGGTAAGCCAATTTTAATGTATGCAGTAATTACTTTTTTGTACACTTTTGATAGAATTTAAATATAGCGTTTTGTTTCAATGTAAGAGTTTACCCAAATACGTAGTATTTATGTTAGTTGCTATGAAATTGAGGAGTGTTAATACGGTCAGTTGGCTTCCAGGATTTGTTTTAGTCACAAAGAAGCAATTTAATTTTAAATGTGTAGATCTTGAGAAGGCTTATAGTTATAGTGCATGAATTTGTCGTTTCATTTTTTGCAGAAAGCTTGAAACTTAGACTGTTGGAAGAAGCACACTACTTTTTCTGATTCTATTTATCTTTCATAATTATTTCGAAACAAAGAAGAATTTTTTAGTTATGCACAAAGTCTAAAGGATTGAAGCAAATACACCCACAGCTAGATCATAGCATCCTCAGACTGCAGTTTCGTCCTTGTTCTGGACTCATCAGTCAGGAATAGCCAATGATCGAGTTGGAGGCAAAGATCCTCTTATTGTAGATACAGGATTGTTTTTCGATATAAACTGTACAAATTATAGAAATTTTCTTTACCGAAATGAAACAATTTGGAAATTTAAGAAAGAGCTTTAATATTTCTTCAACGAACTCTAAAATCTCTCATGAATGGAAACTGTTGATCTGGATATTTAGCTGGCTTGGACTCGATTTCTCGCCCTTGAAAGAGGAATCTGGCATTAAGAAGCGAATCAAACTTTCGATTGTTCCTGCGATTTTCCTGATGGTGTCGATAAGTTATACCTGGGCGTGCTTGGATATCATAGAATATCATAAACAATATATGCAACACTTATTCACTCCGATCCTTGGTGGCTTTCTTTGGTTTACGATGCATGCGAGAAGGAATCTTGTACAGAGACTATTATCACATCTATTTTACAAGAATATCATATTCAGTAGAAAAACCAGACTGTTGATTTTTCTACTGGTCCTATTTCTAGTCGCACTCTCACTGGTCTACTGCTTTTTAGTTGTATACTTTATTGACATATTTCAAGCCAGCAATATACATTTCAGAACTTTTTTTACTAATTTATTCGAGTATCCCATATTAACTGAAATTCTTATCGGAATGAAAACGTTTTTTATAGTTATGCCGATATCATCTCTCGTAACACTTTATAGTTTGCTGTTCTGCATGATATGTTACTGTTGCTGCCTTCTACTCATCGCATTCAGAAAAGACTTTGAAAAGGCTGAGGTGCATGAGTACTTGTCCTTAGCAGAGAGATACAGTCACATAATAGGATTGATAGCTAGCGTGCAAGATTGCTTTTCTACGCTTTCTGGAGCAATTGTTTTTCATGTATTTTGGACGTATATCATTTACTTGTCGGATGTACTGACGTCCGAATTTCCGCATTCGATTTTCTTCGTCGTAATAGGGATATTAATAATATTCAATACAATATCTTTCGTGATTTTGGTCCTGTACTCATCTCGTGTACCACTGGAAATGGAGAAGAACAAATCGCGTTTCCTTGTCAAGTACCAGCGGCTTTTAATTGAAGAAATCAGAAGCAAGAAAAGTACCCCCTACCCGTCTTTGGTCTTCGCTTTGAAGGAGACCGAAACCATAACGTTCAATGGCTGCGGGATGGTGGATTTAACGAAGCAAGTTTACATTGCCTTTGCCGGGGCTGTTGTGACCTATGGTCTGCTCATTATTGGTATTAACTACAATACCCCAAATAACGATGAGAAAGGTTCACCCACAAAGGGGTAAACTCCCAGCCGAAAGGTTGGGGACCTTCCCCGACGCAATAAGCATCGTAGCGTCTGTAGCTAGCGACTAACGACCATCGCACCCAGCCTCCAGGGGGTCCGTTAAGCGGACCACCGGTTGGTGGAACCTAAGTCGAAATATTAAGAGGTGGGTTGTCGATGGAGCAAAGTGACTCCTTTGAAAAAGGGGACCAAAGAGATTGTCCACAAAATATAAGTGTCTCTTCTTCAAATTGAGTTGATGCATATAGTGTATCAACAGTACACTGCAAAAAATAAATTAGTGTTTTTACAGTATAATACTAGCAGAGTAGGTTTCAGCGTAAAACTGTAACATGCACAGTAATAAACTGTAAAATTAGCAGTTTTACAGTTTACTACTATTTTACAGTTTATTTCCACAAAATTAGCTGTATTATACTGTAAAAACAACAGTGAAATACTGGCAGCAGTGGTTCTAGTTTAAAAGTGTAATATGCACCAGTACTAAATTAAAACTAGCAATAGTCTGTGGAGTTAGCGACAAAAATAGCCGAAATATTTCACTTCCGGATACCAGTGTGAAATTTGGTACAGAGCTTATGTACATATATAAGAACAAAAAACCGCCGGGAGACACTTGATCAGGGGTCATGAACTCCCGTGATGACGTCATCAAGATGACGGCTTTTACGGGTAAATACGTTCGTTTAATTGCTTAAAACTCCATCATAGATTGAAATATTGCAAAACTCAAATGTATCACCTGAAAGCTCTTTGAAAGAGCTATTTAGAAAGATTTAATTTTTCTTTCTGAGGTCAATATCCCATCTGTAATGACGTCATCAAAATGGCCGCTTTTACAGGTAAATACGTTTGTTTAACTCCCCCTAAAACTCCATCATATATTTAAATATTTCAAAACTCAACTATATCAACTGAAAGCGCTTTAAAAGATCTATTTAGAAAATATTTAATCTTTCTTACTGAGGTCAAGGGCCCACCTGTGATGATGTCATCAAAATAGCCGCTTTTACAGGTAAATACGTTCGTTTAACTGCTTAAAACTCCATCATAGATTGAAACACTGCAAAACTGAAATATATCATCTGAAAGCGATTTAAAAGAACTATTTTATAGTGCTTGGTTTTATTTTCTAAGACAAATAGTTGAAAAGTTATAACAATTTTAAATTGAAAATGTATAAAAAAAACAATTTCTTTGTATTGAAATGACTTTGAGGTAAAAACTTCGCTGTGATGCATGCATTAAAAAAAATCTTTCCAGTTTAATTACATTTAAGAATAAATTAGTAGAACTATGTACTATTATTCGGTATTTTATGTAGGGGAAGACCGCTTATATTGGACCACTGCTTAAATTGGACTTCGGGCTTAAAATCTAGTACAGAGCTCTATGCTACACTTTGACGGTAGACACATGAAGTTTTAGGAATAAAATCAATGTGTATGAAGTTTCACCAGTCTTAGAACTGCGTAGCGTGAGTTACGGCATGATTTATGTTGGAAACGTGTAAAATCTTATTTTGCGGACTTGTACCTAGTAAGATAGTACTAAAACATGTAAACTGAGGTAAACTGCTGTTATAGCATGACAATCTTTGTTTAATAAGGATCACATCTATGTATTTACATGCGCGATTGCGATAATTTTTGACAGAGAAATAAGCTGAAGAATAAAAAATGGCATGTTTTCCTTTATTGGACCGAAAAAATTTTCCTATATTGGACCAGTGGTTCAATTTAAGGATATGATTTTAAGCAAGACTTTTAATTAATTGTAACATTTTTAATTAAATCTGATTTAATAGCGTAGTTATTTCCATCAAGTTATTTTAAGCATACTTTAACCCCTATTCACGATATTCATTTTTTTTTTATCGAGCACATTTTCTACAAGCTGCAAATTCTTGAAATATTTGTTTTTTTTTCTCTTTTTCCATTAAGTTGCAGTTTCAGGTTGTTAAACATAGCTATTAATTTAAATAAAATTTGTGCTGGTTTACCGAGGAAAAAAATGAAATTCTTCGATTTGTTCGAAAAGATTTTAAAAAGAAACAATTAATATGCTACTAAAATGTTCAAGGTAGATGAAACCGGTCTTTTCACAGTCCAAATGCCCCGAAATAAATTGACGTATAAAGGTAAACACCAGTTTGGAGCACTAATGTGTGGTGAACGTGTTAGAAACACACTTGCTATTTGCTGCATGACTGCAACATAATTGTCACACCCCCTCCCTCCCCATGCATATTTTCAAAATAATACGTTCCATGTATGTGCTTATCGTAAAAGCACCCCATGGTGAGCAATATGCTTGTTCAAAAAAAGGTTGGATCACAAACGATAACTCACACAATTGATACAATATTTCATCAAAACATTTAAACCAAGAGCATAGATGTATTAAACTTAATTAACGAGAGCGATACAATAATGATTTCTCTTTAAGCACACCATGCAAGATGTTATCTTTTTTCAGCCTTTGTCTACATATTTTAATCGAGCGTGTGATACATGGATGCGAGAACATCCAATGAGATCCATTACCCAATATCGAATCGAAGAACTGTTTGGTAACTCTTATGGGTAAACCTCAATCAAGGCTCTGGCAAATGCAGTGAGTTGATTCTAAACACCAGGAGTTTTTCCTGTTAATTGAAATGTGTTTAGCAGCATTGACTTGACTGGAGCAGAGTTCGAGCTAAGTAGTCCAGATAAAACTACTCAAAGTGAGCAGGCTACATGTTCGGTGTAAGTTGTACTGTTGCACACCATGTACAAGAACTAGCTACGACTTAAATTAGTACAAGCTGTGCATAATCAGCAGATAGTTCTCATCAAAGCTTGATCGTCAACTTCAACTATGATTTTGTAAAGACCAAGCTCACATATTAATTTGCCTAAAAAATAGAAAGAACAAAAAGGAAGGCTATCTCAGCAATCATCCTAACACCGTATGAAAGAAGCATGGCACAGAAAAAGTCACACAAGAATAAGCAAGAAACTGCACGAAACAGTTGTTATTGCAATGTTTGTCATAGAGATGAAGCGCAAAACATGATTAAATGCATGAAATGCCATCGGTGAGTGTATCAACACTGCCTAAATGAGACCGAAACAAAAGAAATTCTATTGCAAATCCTGGAAAAAAGATGTATAGTTCAAATATAAATTATTCTATGATTTCCTGTTACGGTCCAATTTAGGAAGCGCATGGTTCAATATAGGCGCATATATTCCTAAATTGAACTTTTGCAACTTTTTGTAAGATATTTTTTTAAAAAATAATTTCCATATTTTTAGAAAATATAAGCTCCTAGGGCGGTTCTTGATTAAATTTAGCTCTCGATGCCCTATTTTGTATTTTTGTTTTGCTTCACATTGAGCGACACAGGCCTCCTGTTCTTAGGGGGTCCAATATAGGCGGTCTTCCCCTAGATATTAAATGTAACAGATGTTGCAATGCAGAAACAACCAGAGCAAAAGCTCCTAAAGAAGCTGATATGTAACTAATAATATCGCCGTCATCAATAATTGTGTCAAAAATGCTTGCATTTCAATTATATAAAAGAAATACGGAAGAAATACACGTTTTAATACAAAAAATAACTCTGTTACAAGGAAAACTGTTACATTCAATATCTATATAAAATACCGATAAATAGTACGTAGTTCTACTAATTTATTCTTAAATTTAATAAAATTGGAAAGATTTTTTTAATGCATGCATCACAGAGAAATTTTTACATAAAAATCGGAAAATATAAAGAAATTGTCTTTTTTATAAATTTACAATTTAAAATTATTATAACTTTTGAACTATTTGTCTTAAATTTAAAATTATTATAACTTTTGAACTATTTGTCTTAGAAAATAAAACCAAGCACTTTTAAATAGCTCTTTTAAAGCGCTTTCGGATGATATATTTCAGTTTTGCAATATTTAAAGCTATGATGGAGTTTTAAACAGTTACATCAGCGCGTTTACCTGTAAAAGCGGCCATTTTGATGACGTCATCACAGGTGGGCCCTTGACCTCAGAAAGAAAAATTAAATCTTTCTAAATAGATCTTTTAAAGCGCTTTCAGATGATATAGTTGTTTTGAAATATTTAAATCTATGATGGAGTTTTAGGGGGAGTTAAACAAACGTATTTACCTGTAAAAGCGGTCATTTTGATGACGTCATCACAGATGGGCCCTTGAGCTTAGAAAGAAAAATTAAATCTTTCTAAATTTGACGAATATATGAAAGGTAATATAATTATCCATTAGTACAATAGGCAAATTCATCAAACATTAAAAAAACACTTTGAGAATCTTTGTAGGAGTCATAATTACAATATTTTATTTTTACTCAAGTCATGCACACAGTCGAATATATTCTCAAATTCAAAAATCAGCTGCATTCGATACTTAATTCAGCCTCTTAAACAAACTGAGACTCAGGAGGAAAGACATACATCATCTAAAGTGTGATTAGCATACAAATGCAGTGATATGTTTGAGTTTTGCAATATTTGAATCTATGATGGTGTTTTAGGGAGAGTTAAACAAACGTATTTACCTGTAAAAGCGGTCATTTTAATGACGTCATCACAGATGGGCCCTTGAGCTTAGAAAGAAAAATTAAATCTTTCAAAATAGCTCTTTTAAAAAGCTTTCAGATGATATATTTGAGTTTTGCAATATTTCAATCTATGATGGAGTTTTAGGGAAAGTTAAACAAACGTAGTTACCAATAAAAGCGGTCATTTTGATGACGTCAACATATGTGGGCCCTTGACCTTAGGAAGAAAAGTTAAATCTTTCTAAATAGCTCTTTTAAAGAGCTTTCAGATGATATATTTGAGTTTTGCAATATTTCAATCTATGATGGAGTTTTAAGCAGTTAAACGAACGTATTTACCTGTAAAAGCGGCCATTTTGATGACGTCATCACAGGTGGGCTCTTGACCTCAGTAAGAAAAATGGAATATTTTCTGAATAGATCGTTTAAAGCACTTTTAGATGATATAGTTGAGTTTTGAAATATTTAAATCTATGATGGAATTTTCGGGGGAGTTAAACAAACGTATTTAGGGGAAGACCGCCTATATTGGACCCCCTAAGAACAGGAGGCCTGTGTCGCTCAATGTGAAGCTAAACAAAAATACAAAATAGGGCATCGTAAGCTGAACTTAATCAGGAACCGCCCTAGGAGTTTATATTTTCTAAAAATATGGAAATTATTTTTTAAAAAATTATCTTACAAAAAGTTGCAAAAGTCCAAATTAGGAATATATGCGCCTATATTGAACCATGCGCTTCCTTAATTGGACCGTACCAGAAAATCATAGAATAATTTATATTTGAACTATACATCTTTTTTCCAGGATTTGCAATAGAATTTCTTTTGCTTCGGTCTCATTTAGGCAGTGTTGATACACTCACCAATAGCATTTCATGCATTTAATCATGTTTTGCGCTTCATCTCTATGACAAATATTGCAATAACAATTGTTTTGTGCAGTTTCTTGCTTATTCTTGTGTGACTTTTTCTGTTCTATGCTTCTTTCATATGGCGTTAGAATGATTGCTGAGATAGCCTTCCTTTTGGCGTTATATATTTTTTAGGTAAATTGATATGTGAGCCTGGCCTTTACAAAATCATAGTTGAAGTTGACAATCATGCTTTGAAGAGAACTATCCGCTGATTATGCAGAGCTTGTACTAATTTAAGTCGTAGCTAGTTCTTGTACATGGTGTGCAACAGTACAACTTACACCGAACATGTAGCCTGCTCACTTTGAGTAGTTTTATCTGGACTACTTACATCGAACTCTGCTCCAGCCAAGTCAATGCCGCTAAACACATGTCAATTAACAAGCCAAACTCCTGTTCTTTAGAATCAACTCACAGCATTTGCCATGGCCTTGATCGAGGTTTACCTATAATAGTTACCAAACAGTTCTTCTATTCGATATTGGGTAATGGATCTCATTGGATGTTCTTGCATCCATGTATCACACACTCGATTAAAATATGTAGACAGAGGCTGAAAAAAGATAACATCTTGCATGGTGTGCTTTAAGAGAAAGCATTATTATATCGCTCTCGTTAACCAAGTTTATTGCATCTATGCTCTTGGTTTAACGGTTTTGATGAAATATTGTATCAATTGTGGTGAGTTATCGTTTGTGATCCAATCTTTTTTTAAACAAGCATATTGCTCACCTTTTACGATAAGCAAATACATGGAACGTATTCTTTTGAAAATAAGCATGGGGAGGGAGGGGGGTGTAGCAATTCTGTTGCACTCATGCAGAAAATAGCAAGTGTGTTTCTAACACGTTCACCACACATTACTGCTCCAAACTGGTGTTTACTTTTATATGTCGATATATTTTGGGGCTTTTGGGCAGTGAAAAGACCGGCTTCATCTACATTGAACATTTTAGTAGCATATTTATTGTTTCTTTTTAAAATCTTTTCGAGCAAATCGAAGAATTTCATTTTTTCCCTCGGTAAACCAGCACAAATTTTATTCAAATTAATAACTATGTTTAACAACCTGAAACTGCAACTTAATGGAAAAGAGAAAAAAAACAAAACAAATATTTCAAGAATTTGCAGCTTCTAGAAAATGTACTTGATAAAAAAAAATGAATATCGTGAATAGGTGTTAAAGTATGCTTAAAATAATCTTAACTACGCTATTAAATCAGATGAGTCACTTATTTAATGTTATAATTAATGAAAAGTCTTGCTTAAAATCATATTCTAAAATTGGACCACCGGTCCAATATAGGAAAATTTTTTCGGTCCAATAAAGGAAAGCATGCCATTTTTTATTCTTCAGCTTATTTCTCTGTCAAAAATGATCACAACCGCGCATGTAAATACATAGATGTGATCCTTATTAAACACAGATTATCATGCTATAACAGCAGTTTACCTCAGCTTATAGGTTTTAGTACTATCTTACTAGGTACAAGACCGCAAAATAAGATTTTACACGTTTCCAACATAAATCATGCCGTAACTCACGCTACACAGTTCGAAGACTGGTGAAACTTCATACACATTGATTTTATTCCTAAAACTTTATGTATCTACCGTTAAAGTTTAGCATAGATCTCTGTACTAGATTTTAAGCCCGAGGTCCAATTTAAGAAGTGGTCCAATATAGGCGGTCTTCCCCTACCTGTAAAAGCGGCCAATTTGATGACGTCATTACAGGTGGGACCTTGACCTCAGAAAGAAAATTTAAATCTTTCTAAATAGTTATTTTAAAGAGCTTTCAGATGATATGTTTGAGTTTTGCAATATTTAAATCTATGATGGTGTTTTAGGGAGAGTTAATCAAATGTATTTACCTGTAAAAGCAGCCATTTTGATGACGTCATCACAGGTGGGCCCTTGACCTTAGAAACAAAAATTAAATCTTTTTAAATAGCTCTTTTAAAGAGCTTTTAGATGATATATTTGAGTTTTGCAATATTTCAATCTATGATGGAGTTTTAGGGGGAGTTATACAAACGTATTTACCTGTAAAAGCGGCCATTTTGATGACGTCATTACAGGTGAGACCTTGACCTCAGAAAGAAAAATTAAATCTTTCTAAATTGCTCTTTTAAAGAGGTTTCTGATGATATTATTGAATTTGGCAATATCTGAATTTATGATGGAGTTTTAAGCAGTTAAACGAACGTATTTACCTGTACAAGCGGCCATTTTGATGACGTCATCACAGAATGACCTTGACCTCCAATCAAGTGTCTCCCGGCGTTTTTTTGTCCTCTTATGTGAATATAAGCCCCACATAAAATTTTAGACTGGTACCCGGAAGTGAAATATTTTTTCACTAACTCCACGGACTACAAGTTTACAGTTCATTACTGTCAAATTACCAGTTTATGGGTCATTTTCAAAATTTGCCCACATTTGCTGTCCGGAGGTTAAAAGGACTATTTTGAAGCATAACTTATGTTTTAAATTCAATGCGAATAATTATTTTCTGCAAGAAATACCCCCCGAAAAATTCTATCACTCAAAAAATTATTGAAATTTATTTATTTATTTTTATATAATTCTTTAAAAATGAGAATCAAGGCAAAAACGCTTGTCCATTTCCAATTTTCGCAAGTTCAATTATTTTTTTTATATACTTAATTGTACAAAAAAGTACATACAACAAATTATTTTTACATACTGAATATTAGTAAATGGTATTCATAATAAATATTGACAATAGTATTTTTTTTCATTAAGAAATGTATGAATATATTTTGTCCAGCAGTTCTTGTCAAGTTCGTTACCCAAAGATTTTTTTAGCTAAAAAAGGTATTTATTACAGTCAAAAGATGGTAACACGTATTCAGTTAACTAAACAAACTAGTGACGTAACTAATTAGTATCATTTTATTTTTCTGAGGCGAGAAGTATTGCTGTAGCGTTTCGCACAAGATTTCTTCCAGGTGCGTATTTTTATTCTTTGTCAAGTCTGTTACCAAAGATTTTAGTATTAATTTTTACTTTTTCTCAAGTTTTACCCCAAAATATTGTTTATTATACAACTCTAAGAAAATGCATATTGCTGTTCAATTTTTAAATTCAACAACCTAGCCATAATGTGACATTTTGGTTAAAATGTCAAGTCTGTTACCATGCAGTTTTTTATCAATATTATAGTAATCACAAACATCGTTTTAAGCTTTAGGGACACAAATAATTTCAAATGAAGTTAGTTCTAGGCGCTATGATATAGTTTAAAACTAAGATTTCATATTGATTTTGTGTGGTAACCAAGGCTTCACTAGATAGCGTATAAAACGCTATCTAGTGAAGCCTTGGTGGTAACAGACGACAATTTTCCTTGCAACTTAAAGTTTTACAGCAGCATCTGAATACTTAATTATGCATCAAAGTGTTACAACCAATTACTTTTTCACACACCTAAAATATGTGACAAAACAACTGTTAGTGATTCTAAAAGAAAATAACAAGTTTAAAAAATTACTTAAAAATTCTGAATTGCAAGCATATGGCGAAAATGACCCTTATAGTTTATCACTAAAAAATTAGCAATTTTTACAGTTTGTTATTTTAATATTAACTGCATTATACTGTAACAACAACTTCTATTTTTTACAGTGTATAATTTTATAATACTGTAACGAGTCCGTTGCACCTTCAACTTTCTTCAAATGAGCATTCCAATCTTGAGGAAGTAACTATAAATTTATTTACAAGTATTTACACTATTTACAATATGAGCAGGAAACAATTGCTAAACATCCAGCAATTAGGTAGCCAAAACAGTACACTGTACTCTCAACAGTAACTCAGCACCACGTATCAAACGTGAACAGTAATTAAGCAATTACAAAAGCAAAACAACCATTCGCCAAGCGAACGAAAACGAGTCACCAGATCAAATCTGAAAACAACTGACTGACTTGTGTTCAAGGCCAGCTATTTATACACGGAAAGAAATGTCCACAATATTCGAGAAAAACCTGGAATATTTTGTTTCATTCATAACTTGAACAATCCATTCACAAATTCTAGCGATAAGAAAAAAACCACGCGAAAATGTCTTCAAGCTTATTAAAGTTAGGGCAAGTGTAAAAACTGCAAAGTGTTTCAGGGCCGGTATACAGATGATAAAAGTGATATCTTCAGATACATTTGCAACATGTCGCCAGATAAAACCAAAACTAATGAAAATAAAGCAAGGCGGGAAAAACCACAACTATTTACAAGATTTGTAACAATACATAAACACATACTGTTAACATTTTAGTATAAACACTCAAAATATTTCAGGTGCATTCCAAAGCTTCAATTCAATAAATGTTCCGAGCTGGACATACTTGGTACACTTTCGGAGCACATTTCGGTACACATTCAGCAACTGGAACACTCTTACTAAATTAAAAGTGTAGCAAATGCGTTTTTAATATGTACTGGGAATCTTTATGTACCACTGGAAAATTAAGAAAGTACCGCACTTACACCACGTTTTGCTGCACAATATATTTTGGAACATAGCTAGCATATGAATACCACGGCTGACCCATGACAACTCTGTTCTAGAAAAGAAATTCCTTCACTATTATTTAGCGGCGTTAAAAGAGTGCGAGTCCCGAGGTTCCAATTTAAAACTGTAAAATCCACGGTAATAAACACTGTAAAACTAGTAATTTTAGTTTCTTACTGTAAAGTTAGCAATTTTACAGCTTATTGCCGTAAAATTGAGCTGTGTTATACTGTAAAAACAACATTATAATACTGGCAGCAGAGGTTCCAGTTTGAAACTGTAAAAAAAAAGGGCTAACAAACTGTAAAATTGGCAATTTAACAGTTTATTACTGTAAAATGAGCAATTTTTACAGTTTATTACGATCAAATTAGCAGTATTATACTGTAAAAACAGCATTCATTTTTTACAGTGCAGCGGTGTTTTACAACCGATGTTTTTTAAGGCTACAGTGGACAAATAAAATTGATTTTTTCAATTATTGATTTATATGTCTAAAACTTTGCGTGCTTGTATTATTGTATATTTACTACATCTAAGAGCATAAAAAACACAAATTAGTGCAAAAACAATGAATACTTTTTTTCAAATTTCAAATTTAAATATTTTTTAACAAAATTTCAAAATGTTCCAGGCGTCGCAATTTTTTTTCAAACTTTGAATTTTCACTTAATTTCCAATCATTAGGCATGATTGCATAAAACAATGCATTACATACAATGTTTTATGTAATAGTTTATAAAAGATGGCTGAAAATGAAAATTTATATGATTTTTTCAACTTAAAATTTTTATTTTCAGCTACCTTTTATAAACTATCTCATAAAACATTGCATTGTTTTGTGATAGTGCACAAACAATGCATTGTTTTGTGCCATGATGCCTAATGATTGGAAATTAAGTGGAAATTCAAAGTTTGAAAAAAAAACTGACGCCTGGAACATTTTGAAATTTTGTTAAAAAAATGTTTAAATTTGAAATTTGAAAAAAAGTATTCATTGTTTTTGCACTAATTTGTGTTCTTTATGCTTTTAGATGTCGTAAATATACAATTATACAAGCACACAAAGTTTTAGACATATAAATCAATAATTGAAAAAAATCAATTTTATTTGTCCACTGTAACCTTAACTATCTATGTTTTGAGTCTAATTTGATTTTCGATCTTGTTGTTTTATATTTCAGCAAAAGAGTTTCGTAAAAATATGCTATATAGATATTCTTATTTAAAGTTTAAGTAGTTGTCAACCACTAGTAGAAATATAAAGGAATGTATTTTGGATTGCTGTAACATGAAAGAGTGTTTGTGTTTTATAGAAAGATTTTTTTTAGCATGAAATAACTTAGCAACAAACCAGTAAGTACTATCGGAACTCAAACTATATATAAAATCAACTACAGTGGACTCTCACTTATACGCCGCCTCATTTATGCGCCTTTTCCACTTATACGACGATTTTAAATGGTCCCGGCACATTCCTTAGCAAAATAATGATAGTAGCAATTTGTTTATGCGTCGCTCTAAACATAAATATTTCACTTATGCGCCGAATTTTCCGTAAAATGTTAAAAAATAAATTTGTTTACTTTAAAAAAAAAAGCATTTTTCTTCACTTTCCTTTTTAATCTTTCGCCTTTATTGCTCACGGAAGGCATTTTTTCCGCATGAACTAGAGTTCGGAGAGGGACAATTGATCATTATAGATCGTTTTAAAGGGAACAGTTTGTAATTAGGTATGCTACAATTTTTGTTTTCTCTTTGTCATTGAAGTTACGTGACAGTAATTGCCAAACCGTAGTAATATGTCCCTTTTCTATAGAGAACCATTCTTATTCATTCTCTCATTAGAATCTATATTGCGTTTTAGTCCTAAATAGGCTTGTTCACTTATACGTCTCTCTCACTTATGCGCCTTTTTCTGCTGGTCCCTTGGGCCAGCTTATAAGTGAGAGTTCACTGTATGTGTAGTTTACTCTTTTATAATCCTAATTAAAGTTTCCAGTACGTAGATAATTAGCCCCCGAAATTCCGAAGTTTTACGAAATGTCACCAGCTTGTGGAAAGAGCCCCGCAGTGTGCCGACATATTTGATAGTCGGATCACATCTAATTATCAATTTAATGATCATGTTTCAAAATAAATTTGCGTCACTCCGCTCTTTTCTCATTGGTTCGCGCAGTCCCGAGAGTTTTTCCTTCGACGGGATGGCCCCGAGGAACGTTAAATACTCGGATCGAGAGTTGCCTTGATTAATAATTGAGTTTTGGAAATTTCCTTGTTACGCCGGTGTAGTCATTTGACTAAGTGGAAAGAGGTATCGGAGTTGGGTGTGTTCCTTAAATCTGTACCTCAGAACCAGAACGACGTAAGTCCAAAAATGGCCATTTTCACTTTTTTTGCTTCATTGTATGTAGAATTTTATTCCACATCGACACATTGAAACAGTATTCTATAAAACAAATTCTTTCACAATTATTTATCCGCGTGAAAAGAGCGCGAGTCCCATTCTTTGCATGTATCCGACAATCTTTTTCGCCCTCTGCTGAAAAATGACGAAAATGGACTTACGTTAGTCTGGTTCTGAGGTACAGAAATATCGGGATTAAAAAACATTTTGCTCTTTGCAGGGACTGCTCGTGGCTCATTCTGCGTCTGGTGTGCGCAGTAAAACGTTTCAGCAAAGGTCGTAGAGCATTCTAGTTGAATTATTTTTCACAGTTGTGACAATTTTTACGTATACAATTGAAATTTGTTTGCACACTTTGAAACTTTGGCTTTAACACATTTATGTCCAAGTTTTTTTTAACAATTTTTTTCAAATTTTATCTGCTTAACTCTTCACTGCACGATTTTTTATATTTTAATGAAAAAAATCATTTGTTACCTTTTAAATAGCCCTGAGTTCAGGAAAAATAAAGAAAAAAATTAATCTTAAAAATGTGCACCAAAAATGATGTTTTAATTGTTTGTTCTATATATGGCACAAAGCACATAGCATATGCTTTGTATACCGATAAGTGTAATAATCTACAATGTGTTTTGTGCCATAAGTGGTATAAACAAACTTTCCTCTAAATGTATTTAAACATTTTTAGAACAAAGGAAATAATGACTAAGCACACTTCTAACGGAAATGCAGACACTCTTTCTTTAAAAAGCAAGAACTGTAATACCTAGACTAGTGCAACTAACTAGTGCATAAACATCACACTAAACTGTTATAGCAATGTTCCAGAAGGGGCACTACTTTTAGTCACTGATATTGATAGTTTAAGCAAAAAACAAAACAATATGGGATTAGAAAATACTTTCATTTTCCCAACAGTTATTTTATTTATTTTATTAAATGTTCAATTTCTAAAACGAAGCGAGGTCTCGCATAACGTCACCAATTTTGGGGTTAAACCAATCCGACGCATCAGTAAAAAATCCGAATACAAAATGCCGGCTAGTCTATAAACTGGACCTGTTCATTTCGTTCATTTTCTAAAACCTACTTGTTCATTTGCGACATCATCAGCGAAAATGAAAGTTACTGTACGTCTTCAAGATTTTTTTTTTTTTTTTTAAGAAACAAAATGAGTCAAAATTATGAAAAAAAGTAATCCACCCCATGTTTTCGACCGTTCAGGGAAGAATATTTTTCAAGCATGAAAAACAACCCAATTGGGATATATTCGATGCCATATGTCGTTATGTATAATCAATATCAAGTATCAACGTTCTAAAACGTTTTCTTGTTTATGAAAAATAATAAAAAAAAAGGACAGAGCAAAAATTTATACAAGGGGCAATTGTGAATTATTTGGAAATTTTCATTAATTGATAAACCACCTGTCAAATCACCCCCCCCCTCAAATCTGACAAGTCTTTTTTAGCAATAAAACTTTATAAAGATTCCTTTAAGCACCTATTTGTCATTTGAAAACGCCATCCGCATTTCTCATTTTGTTCACTTGATATGTGTCTTCGAAAAATATGTCCACCTCGTAAATGGCAAGGAAATGGGTATTCCAAGTGGGCGGCGGCCATCGATCTCTCGGAGATGTGGTCCGGAATAAATGTTGAGCTAATATTGGCCCGGACTTGTTGTTGGTGTTGAGCGAAATAGGATCTCCTCTCATTCCACGAGATCCTGATCAAGTGGAACGATATGTTATCGGCAAAGAAAACATTCGGCTTTTCTTTGAGTCGCCCGTTCGATGGCGCAGAAAGAAAAACATTGACAAGATGGCCGCTATAGCGCTGTTGGGTCTTGAAAAATACTTATTTTTTTTTTATAAAATGGGATTACTTTGTGTATTATCTTTTATATTGAATGTAGAATAATTTTCAGAGGCAGCAATTTCGCACACTACAAAGAATAAACAATTATTTTTACCGTATTATACTGGCAGCAGAGGTTTTTGTTTTAAACCGTAAAATGCACAGTAATAAACTGCTAAATTGCTAATTTTACAGCAATAAACTAATTGAATGCTAATTTTACAGTTTACGCTGTTACACGCTGTTTCGATTCGTCGTTATGTGGTAGATTTTCACTCAATACCTTGTCCCCCCCCTCTTAAAAATAAATAGGGTGAAGTGGGGTAATTGCGTACTTGGGGCAAATGTGTACTCATTTGAAAAAAGGAGGAAAAACTGAAGCTAGCTGCTATCTAGTAGGGTGAGTCGAAAAAATAGATTTTTTTATTTCGAAATCGCATTACCTCTCAAAAGTTGTGGTTTAGTATCCACAACTTGGGAAAAATAAGAAAAAAATTTTAAGTTGACGTCTTCGGTTCGCGCATGAGGCTCAAAGTTGGAAAAAATATGTTAAAAATGGAAATTTTCAAAAGGAAAAAAGAAAAATAAACTGCAACTTTTTATAATGCAAATACCATAAGCTGTAAATATTTTGTGCAATTTTAATCTAAAAAAGTATTTTATAGGTTTTACATACGATCTTTAGTTTGCACATCAGCCTTAAATTGGGCTAAAATCGCCTACAATGTCAAATTTTGAAAATATCGATTTTTTTTATTTCGAAATCGCATTACCTCTCAAAAGTTGTGGTTTGGTATCCAAAATTTGGGAAAAATAAATAAAAAATCTAAGTTGACTCCTTCGGTTCGCGCATGAGGCTCAAAGTTGGAAAATATATGCTAAAAATGGAAATTTTAAAAAAAAATTTGAAAAAAAAAAAAAAATTGTTTTCTATCGAAACTGCTTTAAATTTTTAGTAGATAACATAAGTTGAACCTAAAAAAATATATATAACTTTTAGAAGATACATTCTGTTTGTGCATAAGGCTCAAGATATGAAACAAAATGTCAAAAACTGAACCAGAACGCACTATGTCGGCGCTGTGCCGGTATATTTTTGCTCTACAGCCGACTTTTCTAGACATTACACATATTCTAGGAGACAGTTCAAAGTCCCTGCAGTCTGCACTCCTTTTGGTTGTCACTTAGTCAGCTAGACCCGCCAAACAAACAGCATCTTTAATTAGCAACTGAAAGTGAATCAAAAAGTGCAGCGTGTTTAGCTTTGGGTGAGTTTTTTTTTTGTAACTTTATAGCATATTTTTATGCTCAACTTTTGTTATACTGTTCTCCGTTCTCCGAATAATAAATAATGAAACCCCGGAAAACTTCTAAACGTTTAATTATTTGTCCGTTTTTAGGTGTACCGAAAGGGTTAAGTCAAAGTGTTTTAACGACATGTGCAGATGTGTTGTTAGCTTGCTTTGAAGAAAAATCGCAATCTGTAAAAGGCGAACCTTTTTCAAGGATTTCAGATTGCATAGCTCATAGAAGAAATTTACTGCAAAGCTTCTATACCAACGATCAGTCATGTACGTATTGTAAAATTGATAAGGGATTACCATAATACTACACTTTGAGAAAGTCATTTAGTCGTGATAAAGATAAATTGAACTTCAAGACAAAACTCAATCATTTTGTTAATTAAGCGAAGTCTAAACTTTTTGACGTTGCTTCTTTCAAGTGTGCAATGAATTTTTCGTGTTCTTGTGCTAAAAAGCCAATCTCTTATAGATGTACACTATACATCTGTACATTGGTATAGAACGCACATTGGTATTACCACTGTACATTGGTATAGAACGCACATTGGTATTACCACTGTACATTGGTATAGAAGCTTTGCAGTAAATTTCATTCTATTTAAGCAGATATGCAATCTGAAATCCTTAAAAAAGGTTCGCCTTTTACAGATTGCGATTTTTCTTCAAAACAAGTTAACAACACATTTGCACATGTGGGTAAAACACTTTGACTTAACCCTTTCGGTGCACCAAAAAACGGACAAACAATTAAACGTTTATAAGTTTTCCGGGGTTCCATTATTTATTATTCGGAGAACAGTATAACAAAACTTGAGCATAAAAATTTGCTATAAAGTTACAAAAAAAAAAAAAAAAAAACTCACCCAAAGATAAACACGCTGTACTTTTTGATCCACTTTCAGTTTCTAATTAAAGATACTGTTTGTTTTGCGGGTCTAGTTGACTAAGTGGCAACCAAAAGGAAAGCAGACTGCAGGGACTTCGAACTGTCTCCTAGAATATGATTAATGTCTAGACAAGTCGGCTGTAGAATAAAAATATACCGGTACAGTGCAGACGTAGTGCGTTCTGGTTCAGTTTTTGACTTTTTTTTTTTTTTTTTTCATATTTTGAGCCTTATGCACAAACAGAATGTATCTTCTAAAAGTTATATGTATATTTTTCGGTTCAAATTATGTTATCTACTAAAAATTTAAATCAGATTCGATAGAAAACAATTACCTTTTTTTTTGTCCAAATTATTTTTTGAAAATTTCCATTTTTAGCATATATTTTCCAACTTTGAGCCTCATGCGCGAACCGAAGGAGTCAACTTAGATTTTTTTTTTATTATTTTTCCCAAATTTTGGATACCAAACCACAATTTTTGAGAGGTAATGCGATTTCGAAATAAAAAAAATCGATATTTTCAAAATTTGACATTGTAGGCGGTTTTAGCCCAATTTAAGGCTGATGTGCAAACTAATGATCGTATGTAAAATCTGTAAAATATTTTTTTAGATTAAAAATGCACAAAATATTTACAGCTTATGGCAGTTGCATTATAAAAAGTTACATTTTTTTTTTTCTTTTTTCCTTTTGAAAATTTCCATTTTTAACATATTTTTTCCAACTTTGAGCCTCATGCGCGAACCGAAGACGTCAACTTAGAATTTTTTTCTTATTTTTCCCAAGTTGTGGATACTAAACCACAACTTTTGAGAGGTAATGCGATTTCGAAATAAAAAAATCGATTTTTTCGACTCACCCTACTATCTAGTGGCGCCATTTGGAAGCCTGTAGTTCAGTGATCACTTCTCAGATGGCTGCACCTATGTCCAGCTAATAAGGCTTTATCAATCTGTCTCCATTTTGTCAGGTGTTTTTTTTCGTTATGAATCACATTTCGTGGACTTTTGTTTACAGTGCTGCAGGATCACCATTTTCAGCTAGATTTGATTAGTTCTTGGATAAATCACTTGAAGGTAAGTTGTTTTCTTCATTAATGGCTGCAGATTAGTTAAATTAATGGTTACCTGTACATAATGTTAAGGTATACATTTACCCCGGTTTGTTTTCAGTCACGGGGTAAATGTGTATTTTCTCCTGAGGCAAATGTGTACTACAGTACAAATTTACCCCAAGCAAAATTTGCATAGAAGACACATTCACCCACTCCTTATTAGACTTTTACAATCTTATTAGGGCGTATATTTTTGTTCCCAAATGTTTGATTGACCTCCTCACAATAAATTAATTGAAAAAAAATGGAGAAAACACTTTCGTTTACCCTCACTCTGAAGATAGTAGCGAAATCGGTGGCAATGCTATTGTCACCAAGCTTCCAGAGCCATCTGAGGGAAAAAAAGGTGTTGTGAAATTCCCAGCTAAATTTTTCTCCTACAACATGGGTTAACAGAGTTGCTGAAGGTCTCACTCAAATTTGCTATTCTCATTTTGGCCAGGACTTGCCACTATAATTCCTTTTTTTTTTACATTCCAAGATACAAATTTTGGCATGTTCTTTTCAATTTTGCTGTTAAAGACGTTTTTTCCCCTTTAATCCTATGCTTCGTACTTTGTTTTCACCTTTGTAAACTGTACCAATTAAGAGAGGACAGAAGGTGGGCAACAAAAAAAGTGCATAGCTTCCACTGGAGAATTCGGAAATAAAAAAATCATACACAGAATTTTTTGTCCTTAACTGCTCTTTTGTACTTATTTGGCCCAACAGCAAAACAACTGAATTGTATAGGATTTTCATGCGGCGTACACATTTGCCCCAACTTCTGGGGCAAATGTGTACTTCAGAGATGGTTTTAAAAACATAGCAATCCAACCATGAAAAAAATAGTTTTTTTAAAATTCTTTGGGTGATTTGTAATCTAGAGAAACGCCGCTAAAACATGATATAAAAAAAATAAAATTCTGAATACCCCCCTCCCCACCAGAGACTTAAGAAGTTGAATTTCGTCAAAACAGGTACACAATTACCCCACTTCACCCTAAATTAATGACATTAAAAATTTAGTACTAAAAATTTCCGACAAATTATTAATGAGCATTTTTTAGTCATCAGATGACAAGTGATCCTGTTCTTTTAAAGGATCTCATTCCCATCCATTTGTCGGATTGAAATCCAAATCTTGAGCGTAGCTCATCCACTCTCAAGCGGTGGTCTACTCTAAGAAACTTCTCATCAACTTAAAAGCACTCAAAAAGCCAATGGTGGTAATACGGGTCTTTAAGTTAAAAGTTGTCGTAATGCATCTTTTTTCGTAAATAGGAAGCCCTGTTAGAGATTTTTAGCTTCGGTGATTCCAAATTTCAGCTTCTAAAAGAAAAAAAATGATATTCTTTTTCCTTATACATCTAAAATCGATTTGTTTAAATACAATCATGTTCTTAGGCAGGAATTCAAGTGAAACACCATTGCAATCGCTACGAGGCGATCGCAAATTGCAATCGCTATTGGAAGTCGAATTACATTAGAATCGCATCTCGTAGCGATTGCAACGTGTCCAAGTTTGGGAATTTGCGATTGCATTGGTGAGTTGCGATCGTGCCTTATTTCACTTGAATTCCTGCCTTAAAGTCACCCTGCAAAAATGAACTGTTGTTTTTATAGTATAATTCTGGCAGCTGAGGTTCCAATTCGAAACTAAAACATAGAGTAATAAACTGTAAAATTAGTAATTTTACAGTTTCTTACTGTAAAGTAAGAAATTTTACAGTTTCATAATTTATTGCCGTAAAATTTAGTTGTGTTTTACTGTAAAAACAACAGTATAATATTGGCAGCAGAAGTTCCAGTTTAAAACTGTAAAATGCACGGTAATAAACTGTAAAATTAGCAGTTTTACAGTACACACTACAGTACACAAGCAGTAAAATTAACAAATTTACAATTTAGCACTAAAATTAGAAATCTTAGTTTATTACTGGAATATTAGCAATTTTTACATTTTATTACTATAAAATTAGCTGTATTATGTAAAAACAACATTCATTTTTTTCAGTATAGAGAAAAGTAAATTTATCTACAAAAAAAAAAAAAAAAGCTTCGATGCTATGAATTTGGAGTGTAGAAGAAAGGGAAATTGTAAAACATTTCTTTTTTTGCTTAATGTAGAATTTTTAAGCCCATTACCACAAGGCAAACAACTTTTTGAATAATTTCATGTATGGTAGAAAGTTAAGGGTACTTTATTAGTTCCTCGTTTTAAAAAACTTTCTATATTTACATCGCTTCCTCCCAGAGATTCATTTTTGTTATTATCTTGCTCAGAATGTTGTCGTGAAGGAACGATATTATGACGCATTTCGTACACCTGCTTCCACTGTAAAAAAGGAATGTTGTTTTTATTATAATACAGCTAATTTAATAGTAATAAACTGTAAACATGCTAATTTTACAGTAATAAACTGTAGAATTGTTAACTTTACAGCACTATACTGTACAATTGCTAATTTTACAGTTATAAATTGCAAAATTGCTAATTTTACAGTTTAATACCGTGCATTTTACAGTTTTAAACTGGAACCTCTGCTGCAAGTCACTACAAAAAAGGAACTGTTGTTTTTACAGTATAATATTGTCAGCCGAGCTTTCAATTTAAGACTGTAAAATGCTCAGTAATAAACTGTAAAACTAGCAATTTTACAGTTTATCACTGTAAAGTTAGAAATTTAACAGTTAATTGCCATAAAATTTAGCTGTATTATACTGTAAAAGCAACAGTATTATACTGGCAGCAGAAGTTCCATCTTAAAAGTGTAAAATGCACAGTAATAAACTGTAAAATTAGCAATTTTACAGTTTATTGCTGCAAAATTTGTAGTTTACAGCTTAGTACTGTAAAGTTAGCAATTTTACTGTTCTTTACTGTAAAATCAACAATTTTTACAGTTTACTACTATAAAATTTGCTGTATTACACTGTAAAAACAACATTCATTTTTTACAGTGTATCATACTGCTGTTTTTACAATATAATACGGCTAAATTTTACGGCAATAAACTGCAAAATTGGTAACTTTTTTACTTTTAAGAAACTGTGAAATTTCTACTTTTACAGTACTAAGCTGCAAAATTACTAATTTTGCAGTTTAGTACTGTAAAACTGCTAATCTTAGAGTTTACAACCGTGCATTGTACAGTTTTAATTTGGAACCTCTGGTGCCAGTATTATAGTTGTTTTTACAGTATAATAAAGCTAAATTTTACGGCAATAAACTGTAAAATTGCTAACTTTTTTAACTTTTTAGAAACTGAAATTTTTAGTCTTACAGTTTATTACTGCGCATTTTGCAGTTTTAAACTAGAACCTCGGCTGCCAGTATTATACAGTAAAAACAACAGCTCACTTTTTGCAGCGTAGCTCAAAAAGAGCCATTTGAAAATGAAAGGATGATACAACCAGCTGCGCATTATGTTGCCAACTTTTTTTACAAATCAAAAAGTAGAAAATTTACTATACAGCCTCCCCAGCAAAACGTAACGTTAGTCCTTCTACAGTTTGCTTTGAAGGCAAAGATACTAAAAAATACACAGGATTCCTAAGTTAACCAAAATAGTTCAAAGGTGTCATTTATGATTGAAATGAAAATCCTCGAACAAAATTTTCGAATTTTACTCATGACCGCAAAAAATTTGGGTTTCAGTAAAAGTAGTGTTACATTTTTTGAAAACTGATAAACTATTTATAACTTTACTTTTAACGTTGAAATTTTACTAACAGGCCCGTCATTAAAAAAAAATTTCAGAATATGTGTGTATCTGGGGTCCTGGGGTGAAGGAACTACTCAATACATGTTACATCGAAAAATAACGATGTCCATGCTCGCATACATGCAAATAAATTAGTTTGTAACTGAGAATCATTTTGGTACTTACGTATTAACTCCACCGCAGCTACATATCTGGCGGTTTATTTGACGTTTTTTTAAAGGTTTTTGATAAGTGTGTGCGTGTGCGAGCAGCAACCGCCCAAAACCCCTGAAATAAACCATCAAATCTTTTTTAACCGTCAAATCTGTAGCTGCGGAGGAGTTAATACGTTTGTTTGTTTGTTTGTTTCAAATGGGGCTGAGTTTAGCTTCGAACCATTTGCAGACTTTGTGCATTTCCCAAGACTGGCATTCACTCTTTCTTCTGGCACCATCATCGGCGGAATGCCATTGCCACGAGAATCTTGACGCCCAGATTCCCCCCTAGATGGAGGCACATGGGCTCTATTCGATGCGAAACTGCACTAGGAATTTAATTTTGCCAAGAGATACTATAAGCCAAACAAGCACTCGAGGGATCTTTCACATGCCGCATAATCATACGACATGGACGCTGACAATTTTCTGCGTCATGCAAATCCACCAATCTGAGTCGGGTTTGATCCCGCGCCTTTGGGCGTGAGAGGCCAGCGTCTTAACCACTACACCACTCTGTCGGCGGAGTTAATACGTAAGTACCATCATTTTTAATGGAGTTGAATTAAGCTATGTCATACATTATGTCATACCATGACTCTTCACTATCTTAGCAATTCATTACGTTTTTAAAAGGATTTAATGTGAACTACTATATTTACTTGTTTAAAACATTTTTCTTTTGAATCTTCAGTGAATCGCCACTTTAATACTTTATAACATAGTCACGTTTTTCTCACCCTATCATGAGCATGCTGTCAGAATTTATGCCATTAGTTTGAACTTCTATTCAACTTCGTGTTCTCTGAGTTTAAAAGTTTTTCGCATCCTTCTTTTGACGTGGAATAAACTTATCTTCTTATTTACAGACACTTAATTCCTATGAAATTTTCTTCACATTTTACTTGTACCAGGTTCATTTCGCATTTCGTGTTGGTTTGGAACAATAACGCTTTGGCTCAGCCAGGGTCCTATATAAATTCATAAAATGTTTTCACTCCTAAAATATTCTTCTTTTTAAAAATAGAAATCAGATTTTTTTTTTCTGAAACGAATTTCACGCTAATCATTTGCAATCCACAAAAATAGAGTTTTAAAGACTTCCCAAAAAATAATAATCTGCAGAAAATGTGCGATTTTTTTAAAAAAAGTTTATTCAAAGATTTTTGCACTTTTAGAAGACAGAAATCCTAGCCAAAAGTCGAAAATGTAAAGTATGGTCAATCTCACACTTCTATTCGTTTTCGGACAACTGATAAGACACTACGTCATAATATACGACATAAAACCCCTTCCACTTTGATTAAGACCCATACGAATGCTTCAAACTCAGTCGATGTGGAATCTGCGCTGCTGTTTTCCTGGAAGCTTCGTTTGTTGCTTACATTCAATGCGCTGTATTCGGTGGCTTATTTCGAAATTATATAAAAAACACTAATGAATATGGAAGACAAAGGTATGTACTTTAATATGATGTGCAATCCATGTAGAATTTGCTTCGGGAAATATTTTTTAAATAGTGTTTTACACAACTTTAAAAAAATTGCTCTATTTTCAGTAAATTTTTTAAAAAGAAAGGTTTTTATATGGGTTCCGGGCATTTCCGGACGCAAGTTCGGGTATCAAAATAAAGCTTAAGGTTCCTTTAAAACGTATTTGAAAAAAAAAAGTTGCCCCTTTTTGCCCCATTTTGCTTAAAATAGTTGTAAACTGGATGAAGTAAATTTACGTTTTTTCTTTTGGGTTTGTACATGTTCGTTTTTTTAGGATCTTCTAGGAAGTTTATAGAAATCACAAACAAATCATTGTATGAGATAATTAAAAAGTGTCCGTCTGAAAAATTATACGAAAAAGTTATGTATTTGCAGAGTTTTGGGTCAAAAACTCCACTGAGGGGAAGCAGAAAAAATTTCAGTTTCTAGTGCTATATAACATTAATATGTGTAGGTAATTTTCCCTTATCTTTGGCGATTTATGTAAAAATTGCTTTGAGTTGAAATAAAAAAGGAACGGTTTAACGAATCTTTTCGAACTATAGCCTTTGTTACTCCCCGAGAATGTACCTTTCATATGTTGAAAATGTTTTTCAAATAGGTGCATGGTTTCGGAGGTTATTTAAGATACAAAATCACCCTTCCTCTTTGTAATATTAGAAAAGATTTATTTTTGCAATGAAAACGGATTCATTAAAACATCAAAATATTTGCCTGCAATTCTCGTGGCCTTTTTTTTCTTTTGTTCAAGGTTAATTTGTCATGTCAAGACATTTTTTGTAACCTAACGATTAGAAATTGTAATCAAAATTTTTTCCTCATATTTAAGTAACGTTTTTGACAGAATACTGGTATTGTTGAACTACTTTTTTGGGAGGGTGGGGGGAGAGGAGGCAATGTACTAATTACATTCCGTCAAAGGAAAAAATACATCGAATAAAATACGCTTACTTATTAGCTTTCGCTTCAAACAATTCCTCGCCAGCTTCTGGCATGTTGCCAGCTGCTGCGGAACAAACGTAAAACCATGGTGAAACACGATGAAAATTTTTCCTTAAGCTTTTTAAAAAAAATCACTAAAAATTAATGAAGCAAGATAACTTCACCGTTTTTGCTTTAAATGAAGGTGAAATATTTATATTGTATCCTTTGGTATTACTTCAAATGGTGATGTATTTTTTTTCTTCCTACGCTCACTAGAAACTTTTTTATGGTCGTAAACTCGCATAATTCAAAACCATGGATAAAACATTAAATAACTTTTTTTCTAAATTAAATTTTAAAAATCGAGCTTCAAGTTACAACATCTGACCTTTTAGACACTTTGTTGACCAAGTTTCATAGCTGTACGATGGGTAGCTTTGCTGTACAACGCCCAAACGCACAGAAGGATATTCCCTTAGAAGAGCGAAAATTCCAAAATAGTTTTGGCCAGGATTTTCAGTCAAATGCTCCACTGTGCGCCGTTCTGTCATCAGGAAATGCAACTTATTATGCTATGCAAATTAATTTGTTACGTAATGTGTTCGCAGGAACTTAGGCAGGAATTCAAGTGAAACACGGAAGATCGCAACTCACCAATGCAATCGCAAATTCCCAAATTTGGATACGTTGCAATCGCTACGAGATGCTATTCTATCGTAATTCGACTTCCAGTAGCGATTACAATTTGCGATCACCTCGAAGCGATTGTAATGGTGTTTCACTTGAATTCGGCCCTTAGTTTGTTCTACTTTCTTCTTCTCCACTTCATGTCAGCATCTTTTTTTTTCGCTCATCTGAGTTGGCTGCACGCTTCATCTGTATATATGTCCTGTAATAAATGTGATTAAAAATGCTCTCATCATTGTACATAACTCCAATTCTCTCTGTTCAACACCCAAAAAAATTCAACACCCTTCACCTCCCAAGTCCTTCAATTGTCTTCAGTCAATCTTACTTTCAATCTTTCGAAGCCGTTAAGGACTGGAGTAACTCGCGTGCATTCGGCACTTCATTTTCAAAAATTTCACATCTGCTTTCGCTGTCAACTGCATGCAACTGAAGCAAAGATCGGCTCGGAATAAAGAATGTTTTCTCCCTCTCTCATGAGCATACGGCTGCCATTTATGAGGCTATAAAAGTATTTTATGGCCGAACTTTCATCGCAAAACAGAGAGGAACGTGGGCATGGGCCCATGTTTAGTCGCCTACTTAGAGTCGACTCTCCGAGTTGATGTATTCTTTGGCGACTGTTAATGACCCGATTCCAAAGATGAGTTTTATATACTTTCAAATGTTTGATGCATAAATCTGAATATGCCGTATCATGTTTAAGTTTTTGTGTTATTTTAATACTTGAAAGTAAGACAGAACTCATGCGTTGTTTTATACTTACTATGAAAATTATACTTACTATGAAAAAACAAATAAAAATTCATGTTATTGACTCAATTTATTTAGCCTTATCCGTAGTTAGGAAGTACTTAGAATATATTTCGAAACTATAACCAACATTAAAGATACTCATTTAAAAAAAAAAGTTCTCTTTTTTTCAATCAGCAATTTAAAACCCGATTTTGCTTATAAGAATCGTGATCTTTCCAAACCATGCTACACTGTAAAAACAGTGTTTAGAAGTTAAAACTGTTTATTACTGTGCATTTTAAAGTTTTAAACTGGAACCTCTGCTGTCAGTATTATATTGTTGTTTTTATGGTATAATATAGCTAATTTTGTCGTAATAAACTGTAAAATTGTGATAATAAACAGTAAAATTGCTGCTTTACAGTAGCAAACTATAAAATTAGCACTTTTACAGTTCATTACTGTGCATTTTTCAGTTTTACATTTGACATTTGATACCGCGAGGTCCCCGGCACCTACCGTTTGAACGGTTTATCGGTTTTGTGACCCCAGGGACATTTTTGCAGTTTTAAATGGAACCTCTGCTGCCAGTATTATTCTGTAAAAATAACAGTTCATTTTTACAGTGTAGATAGCCGCATCTGTTACTAATCACACCTCTTGCCACGAAACAAAATAGTGTTTCTCTAATCACTTGCACAGTCATCACCAAATTTTTATTTTATGCAAATACTTTGCTTTTAGATGCCTCTATTTTGATTCTGTTGTCTTCGTAGGCTATAGTGCTCCTCTGGTAACTTGTCCTCAGATATTGACAATGTTTACGTCTCTTTAGGGAGACAGAGAAGGGTAGTTAGCCCTGAATTGAGTTGGGTTACTATCGTAGTCGCTTTGAAAAAGCATTAGTAATAGAAAAGCCTGATTGGCCGTGATTGGGAGGAGGTCCGTAATTACATTTTTATGTTATTCGAAAAAAAACGGAAGCAAGGTCTGCGTCACCTCCCCTTGCATGAGAAAAAGATGTTCATACTCATAACTTTCCAAATAGCACTAACGTCGACAGGCCAAATTTGTGACACTCAGCTGAAATTTTCTTACTGTTTGCACAGGGTTGTTATGGAATTGACAAACGTCCAGCTAAGACGAATCTATCTGAATGAAGAGAAAAAGTAAAAATTTGATATTCCTGTTTCGTTTAATATATATAATATATATATCTATATATATATATCTGTGGCTTGGTTCTAAAATGGCCAATGTCTAATATCAAACTAAAATTGGTTTTATTTCCATTATAATGTCAGCCAATGTCATATACACACAATGTCATAATATTTACATAAAATAGTAACAGGTTGAAAAATTTCATATGATAAAATAATGTATCTTTACACTAACAATAAACAAATACCAAAAAATAATAATGGGAATCTTAATATAAGAAAGTTATAACATTCTAAAAAATCTCAAATATCTTTCATCGCCTTTTTCTCGATACTAACATTTTTGACTTAGGCCCTATTAGAAAGAACATATATCTATATAAATATATATATGTATATATAATATATATATATATATATATATATATATATATATATATATATATATATATATATATATATATATATATATATATATATATATATATATATATATATATATATATATATATATATATATATATATATATATATATATATATATATATATATATATATATATATATATATAGGGTGTCCACTCCAATCGTGGATCAATAGCTAATTTCTAAACCGCCAGAGATAAGCATATAGTTTATTTAGGAAAAAATCTCCAAATTACGAAAGGAATTTTGGGTCTATTCAATGTTTTTCAAAAAATCAAATTTTGAAAGAGTTACGAAATTTAAATTTTTATACAGCCCCCCAGTCCTATCAATCATATTTAGTAAAACATTCTTGACACTGTAACGTTTAAAACTAAAAAAAATCACTCTTCTACCACAAAAATTGACCGAGTTATGACGTTTTGAAAAATCAAGATTTTGAAGGATTTCGCATACGGTCCCTTAAGCGATAGCTCGATGACGTCATGAAATAATACAAAATCTTGATTTTTCAAAACGTCATAACTCGGTCAATTTTTGTGGTAGAAGAGTGATTTTTTTTAAGTTTTAAACGTTATAGTGTCAAGAATGTTTTACTAAATAGGATTGATAGGACTGGGGGGCTGTATAAAAATTTAAATTTCGTAACTCTTTCAAAAATTGATTTTTTGAGAAACATTGAATCGACCCAAAATTCCTTTCGTAATTTGGAGATTTTTTCCTAAATAAACTATATGCTTATCTCTAACGGTTTAGAAATTAGCTATTGGTCCACGATTGGAGTGGACACCCTGTATATAGATATATAGATATATGTGCTTGTTTCTTATACAAATCCATAGTTTTCGTCGGATTTCGAAACTTTAAAAAAATTCAAAAAACTGAAAATTCAAATTTTTTGTCTCAAAATGACCATTTTGTTTCAATTTTGAATCTATAGAGAAAAAGAGATAAGCCTTTAAGTATACAAATTGATAAAATTTAACACATTTAAACAGGAATATTTTCCAACAAAGATTATGTTTTGCAATGAATTATCAATTTAAGGCTCACCTAATTCATTTTAGCATGAAATAAGTTAAACAAAATGCAATAACGGCAACGCCGAGTAATAAACTAATTTAAAATAATAGATGCCTACATTTCTACCTGTAGATCGGATGCTAGCTTTTCTATCAAATCGGGTGTCAGACGGTAATATTTTTCGATTTTTAAAAATTTCATCTTATCTGAAGAGTGAACACTGAAAAAGTTACAGCGTAATTTTTTCGGGAAATCTTAAATTATTTTAAATAGAGTATCAAATTCGATTAGCTATAGATACTCTATTAACCCATTAATGCCTGACTTTTTTTTCCAATGATATTTTGTATACTGGTTACAAACAGTGTTTAATGGATAGGAAAAACAATAAAAAAAATATTATGTGAAAAATAATGTTTTTATTAAGAAAAGAAGAATCGTCCCTTAAAATTTACGATAGACCCCAGAGGCTACATACTTTTTTTACTAAAATTTTCTTCTGCCTACAATATAATATTTAAAAAGATATTTTAAAAGAAAAAATGAAATCAGCAATTAACATAAACTGGGAAACTGGGAATAACTTTGAAAACTTCGCTTTTTTCTTGAGATTGTGAACGATGTCATTTTTGATAAAGATCATATTAAAACTGCTATACAGAACACACTTTATAATGGCTATGTGCTGCAATCTGTTAATAACGAATTGAAACAATACCAAGGTACTCATTGAACACTATTATTTGGATGAAATATTCATTTGGGGGAAATTCAGACCCTTTTTTGGACCGTCCCTAAAAAGGGATTCTAGGCATTAATGGGTTAAAGTTCTGTATTTAAATTCTAAACAGGTCCGTAATTTCAAGTTTTTCTAGCAGGGGGAGGGCAAAGGAGACAAACACAATGCAATTTCATCGGAAAACAGCAAAAACCCACTCTCACTTATATGTTAATGCATTGATTTCTCAAATTTAGGAGGGGGGCATTTGAACCCCCTCCCCAACCCCCCTAAATGACGGGCTTGATTCAAAAAATTACGCATTCCTAAATGTTTACCAAGAGAAAAAGTCAATAATTGAGTTTCCTTTCCCTCACGTGGTACCTGATAATGCAAAACAAGGTAATCAAACAAAAATAAACATACACCTCAAGATTTCAACATAAAGACGTTCTCAATTTCTAAAATTGTTGCAACACACACACAAAAAAAAATAAATAATAATAATAACAAACAAACTGGCAACAAGCAAAAACGCGATGCACTTTGCACACGATTAGTGACGCCAATGCTGACGTCAAGACTTATTCATTAAATCCGACCGAAGAAGCTTAATTAGAGCGAAGAGTGGGGCGCTAAATTATTGACTGATTAAATAATGAAGTGGAGGGGCGGAGCGAGGGACTTAGCGGAGGGAGATAGATGACGCACCTGTGCGGGGATGACGAAGAGAAAAGATTAGTTGCAAATTACTGCTGACGATAAAATGAGAAGGCCAGCGCTCAAGCGAGCGATTCCTGTGAGGATGTGAAGGTGAATGCCAGAGTTGCAGTAGGAGTATTTGTAACACATGTGTTTTTCGAAATAGCATTCCCTAGAGCCGCTATATAGACAGGCCGACGCATCAAGATTAAGTTTCACCACTTTGGATCCAATTCCTTAACTTTTACTTTCAAATTTTCATTGTTGCGAAGTAGGGTTACCAGAAAAAAGTTTTGGCACATTGCTAAGCTTTGCCAAATCCACGTGCCGCTAATAATTGCTCACGGTGAAAAATTACCAAAACGCGATTACTGGCCAGAAAAGACAACCACTCAAACACAATAACACGAGCTGGATCCAAAGTGGTGAAACTTAATCTTGATGCGCCGGCTCGTATATATAGGGGCCTTAGCATTCCCAATGTCCCAAATAAATTGCTACATTTGAATATTTTCGTGCTGTTGTTGTTGCTATTTATACCACTCGGGTACACTGTTAGAACTATACCCAGGTAGCACAAATAACCTTGAAACGTTTTATTAACGTTTTTAAGCGGTTTTTACAACGTTAATAACCATTTTACAACCTTTAAAAAACGAAGTGTGCTACTTGGGTAGGTTGCACAAAGCACCTTAACGGGTGAAACGTTTTAGCACCATGATGCTACAACGTTTGACACTTGTCTCCCGATGGCACACTTGAAGGGGCCATTTGGTTTCTTCGGGTGCCACAAGACACCTATAGGGTGCCACATGGAGCCAAATGGCACCTTCAAGGGTGCCATCGGGAGTCAAAAGGTACCCCTCAAGGGGTACCGCTGGTGCTACAGTCTTTCAACCTGAATGGGGCCTTGCGCAACTTGTAGTTTTAACAGTGTACCCGAGCACGAGGAGATACAAGTCGACCAATAACAAAAACTATAACCAGGCTGAGAACCGGCCATCACAGGGGCATGAAAATTGATGGCGAGGGTAGAAGGGTGTATAGAAACTGTTGTAATTGGACAGACACACAGCTTACACCTTGTCATATCTTTGAGTGTCCAGCAATAAGTGCGGACCTGAGAGAAATGGGTGCATTGCCGTCACTTGTAGACCTTTACGATGATAACATCCAACAAATCGCAAAAGCAGTTATAAGGATCCATGGAGTTATTTAGTTCGGCTAAGTCATAGACACGACAAAAAAAAAAAAAAAAAAAAAAAAAAAAAAAAAAAAAAAAAACGAGGAGATACATCCACCCGATTTAAGGTGGAATAAGTACGCATACCGTTGTTACGAGCACCACTAAGGTGGGAGTCGATTTAGTTCAACACACATGATATAAAGACGCGTTTATAGGGTAGGCCTCTATTCATATTACACTTTCACAAGCAGAAAGGACAATGACAGGAGAAAGAAAGTTCCTCCATGTCCGAGCCGGAATTCGAGCCCAAGGACTCCCCGACTCCGTCAGACTTCTCTGACCACCAGACAAGGTGGCTGGTACGTTTTCGATCTAGTCTGTGAAATCATTTTCTTAAAAGGGCGCTTGAATTTTATGCCAAATTTATTAAAATACATCAAGGTTCAGCTTCTAATTCAAAGATTCACTGCAAAAAATGAACTCTTGCTTTTACATGATAATACTGGCGGCCGAGGTTCCAACTTAAAACTGTAAATTGCACAGTAATAAGCTGTAAAACTAGCAATTCAATAGTTTATTACTGTAAAATTAGAAATTTCACAGTTTAGTACGGTAAAATTAGAAATTTTACAGTTTAGTACGGTAAAATTAGAAATTTCACAGTTTAGTACGGTAAAATTAGAAATTTTACAGTTTATTGCCGTAAAAATTAGCTGTATTATACTGTAAAAACAGTAGTATAATGCTGGCAGCAGAGGTTCCAGCTTAAAACTATAAAATGCATGGTAATAGTATGTAAAATTAGCAATTCAACAGTTTATTACTGTAAAATTAGCAATTTCACAGTTTAGTACTGTAAAATTAGAAATTTTACAGTTTTTTATTTTAAAACTAGCAGTTTTGGATGTTTATTACTATAAAATTGGCTGTATTATACTGTAAAAACAACATTCTTTTTTTTACAGTGTAGTGTGAATGTCAGGATTAAGTCTTGTTTTCCAAAAGTTAATGTTATAAATAAATTCTTCTCCCGAAAAAGTCACATTTTCGAGGAGGAGAGAACATAAAAAATGAGTATGACGTCATTAATGAGGTCAGAGGAAGTCGTTTTATTTCGCGGTAAGTGAATAAATCATACTGCGAGGGCGCGAAGAAGCTGTGAGCTGATTTAATATGAGAGACATCAGAGCAAAGTTAATAAGAAAGCACACCTGCAGGGAATGTATGAGAATGGTAACGTTCGGAAAACTTTTGACTCTGAGAACGCTTTTTTAGCTCAAATATTAATAGGGCACAGTTATTACGACCGTGTTACTAATAAAAGATGTTAACAGGTTCACAAAATCTACGCATAACGATATAAAAATATGCATATTTGATCCAGGGTTTTCGATTTTGGATTTAGTTTTTATAAATAATTTAACAAAGTTGGACATTTTCACAAAACGATGGTATAAATGGGGACTTCAGGTTGTTCAATTAATGTTGTTAGTATCTGCTCTAATTTTACTTTAAAGTTATTGGAGAGCACATTTTGGGATATTATAATACCATGGCTACCTGCGATCCTTAAGCGGCTAGCCAGATGCGCCGGAGAACAAAGGAAATCTCGTACAAGGCGAAGTTACCGTTGTCGCCGCTTGTGGCGCTGATCTTCTAGGGTTGGTTTGCGAGTATTTCTGTTATAACAATCTAGATTTCGCTTTGCTTTTCAGTGAAAACCGCGTTATTTCTTTCAAGTGATTTTCTGTTCATGCATTATTCATCGAAACACATCCCACGATACTTGATTGCACATTAATTTCATGTGTTCTTTTTTTTTTTTTTTGTGAATGTTGTTTTAGAGTGTCTATTGCAAAGTATTGACGAAAATCATTTTCATTCTTTTCGCAGGCACTTTTTTTTTGTATTTTAGTTTGCAATTTAATTCACAACTGGTACTGGCGCTATAAGAACGTTGGTGTGCTCATTGTCTTTACTTAAAAATAATCTGAAAAGTTTAAATTCATTCATATATTCATTATATTATTTTATTTTATTAAACTTTTATTTTTATTTAATTTTTTCTTTATTTATTTTTTGAGATTCGTTAATTTTCTGTCAAATACAAAATTTTAATAGGAAAGCAATTTGAATTGATTGGGGAGGGGGGGGGGAAGGAATTATTTGGCTGAGCTGCACATCCTAAGATCTTAATATCTGTCCTTCTTCTTTCTTTTATTTTTCCTTCGTTCTCGGGTTATTTTCGTGGCACAAGGTTTTTCATTGGTTATTGCTTTTATTTTTATATTGCATGATTATTTGAATATATTTCACCCTAAAAAAATAAAGAAAAAAAAAATAAATAAAATTTTCTTAAACATATGAGGAATTAAAATACAGAAGCGCCCAAGAAAACGTAAAAGTTCAATTAAAATGCAGTTAGATGCAGGCCCGTCCTTCCGAATTGGGGGACGGGGGGTCAATCAAAATACAGTTTTGTATTTTAATTGACCCCCCCTCCCCCGAATTCGAAATTCTGAATTGGGGGGTCAGAGGGGGTCAATTAAAATACAGTCCCCCCTGGGGGGACTGTATTCGTGGTTCGTTCTGTAAAATTCAGTCCCCCCAGGGGGGACTGTATTTTAATTGACCCCCCCTCTGAACTCCTCCCCCCAATTCTGAATTCTCCTCCATTCGTTGGAGGGGGGGGGGGGACAATTAAAATACAGTTTTGTATTTTAATTGCGACCTGACCCATGCGTAAATATGCGGAAGGTTTTACCTAAGAAAATCAGACAGTTGTTGTTGTTTCTAATCTCCCATCTGGTCCGACGCAGTCAGACCAGATCAACGAATCCGTTGCCATTAATGAAATCCGATACCAAAAGGGGAGTAGTATGGATACCCTCCCGATTCAAACCCAAACAGTCCAAGATATCGTCGGCACCATGCTAAACTAACGAATGTGAAAAATCGCGTTTTTCAAGTTCGTTTTTCAAGTTCAAATTTTACAAATAATTAAAATTAAAATGATACCTTCGAACGATAGTTTTACACTTAAAGATATAGAATATAAGAGTTTAAAAGTTGAAAATAACCAAACACGTCAGGTGGGAAAAAGTTATATGCAGTGTTTTGGCTCTCCTGAAAAGGGCCAATTTTCACATTCGTTAGTTTAGCATGGTGGCGACGATATGTTGAAGTGAAGCCTGGTCATGGTGGCACTTAGGGCAAAGAGGATAATTCTTACTGCCCTCAGAATATTTAAGGCCTTTTATGTGACCACTGCCAAGTCGGGACAGGTAAGGGAAAAAGTCTTCTACCCCAGGGTGCTCCAGTCTTCGGATAACAGAAGCTGCATTTTCCTCCTATGAATCACTTGACAAATCAAGCAGTAAATTCCCTTATTATTGCGTATTAAGTATTCAATCTTAAGAAAGTTTCAACTCCTGTAAACCATTAAATATTATTTTCACCCATTCATCTGCACTTAATTGCACTAAAGATAAACGCTAGATAAATGATAACCAAACAAATCCAGTGACAGTCCATTTAAAAGAGAAAACATCTTTCAAAGTAAACAACACACTTCAAAGAAAAGCTAATTCAAGTGGACAACACGCTGAGAAATTTGGTTTGTTCGAGATAATGAGCTCGACAATAAAACTGAGAACAGCACTTGGCTCTTTCGATAATCTCCAGCCATCCTTTCAGCAATGACTCCTATTTTCCATTTCTTCCCTTACACTGAGCTGTCTTTCCTCCTAATTGGATGAGACATTTTGAATGAGATATAATCTTTAATAGTGATTCTTGAACATTATTTATAAAATTTTGTTATTGGATTGTTTGTTACTTTTTTTTAGCATTTTTGGAGAAAATTTTCCATATCTTTGTGACTCGGGTCATTCCATAGTGACTAAAGTAACATTCAGAGCTGATTTTGTAACTGTTTTTACTTGTAACTTTAAGAAAAAAAATTTTTTTTCAGTTATGCTGGTGGATTTACAATGTGCATAGTATCTATGTATCATTTCTGCTAAGAATTTAAAACAAAATTACTGACAGTAGATTTTTTTAAACCAAAATAGCAGCGTGACAAACGTAACATTTTTGCAACCTGAAAATGAATGCTCATGTTGTGAGGCAAAAATTTCTCAAAGTTAAGCAAGTGTTAAAAATTGAACGATAAATTTGAAAAATGTGTAAAGTTGGCTTTGAAAAACAAAAAACACATTTATTAAATCTTAATTTTTTTTAGTCTTAAGTGTCACTTTTACTCAAGATGGAGTGCGACTAACGTAACGGGACTAACGTAACCATCGAATAACAAGCAGTAAACACACTACAAACTATTTATTATGGCTAATCTCAGTGATAATTACAATACTTTTTCAAGTTTTTTTTTATCTTCTTATGTTGTATGATATTTACTTATTTATTTATTTACTTATTTTTTGATACTTTTTTTACTTTGGTATTTCTTTTTCCTCGGCTGAGGTTGACATTTCTATGGAATGACCCACTACTTAAGAAAGCTTTTGTTTTCATCGCTGCAAAAAATCAGTTATTTCTTCGCATTGATCTGGGAAAGTTTGAATTTAACGAACGATTCTACAAAGTGGTACAAAAGTGGGAGTACCACCTTTTAATTTCACCCTTATATCAGTTACGGCTAAACGTTTTTATACATAGTTATCTTGGAGTTTTAAGAGTTGTAAGACCCGGTTGTTCACCATCCATGTAGTAGCACAAGTGAAGTTTGCGGCATGTTATCGTATATGTTTTGCGGAGCTTTGGGAAATCAGTATATTTTGCCATAAATCATCTGCGAGTCCACGGGACAGAATTGAGCTGTGATACGACATATATTGTGATTTACCGATGTCTATGACGATTAAAACTCCCAGGTTACTAACTGTGTCTCGGAAACATTCAACCACAACTGTCATAATGTTAAAAATAATAATTTAAAAACTTAGTTTAAAAAAACTAATAAATACGCTTTTAGAATTAATCAAAATATTTCATGATACTCTGATTTCCCTCTGATTTTCAAAACTGTTGAATATCCGCTGAGTTTACATGCACTTATAATACATCAACCAGAAAAATAGTTTAGCCTCTAGTATTAATAATACAGTGAACTCTCACTTATACGCCGCCTCATTTATGCACCTTTTTCACTTATACGACGATTTTGAATGGTCCCAGCACATTCCACAGCAAAATAATGTATCATTCGTTTATGCGTCGCTCTAAAGCTAAATATTTCACTTATGCGCCGATTTTTCCCTAAAATGCAAAAAATTTAATTTATTTTCTTTAAAAAATAAACATTTTTATTCTCTTTCCTCTTTAATCTTTCGCCTTTATTCGGAAGGCATTTTTTTCACATTACCTAGAGTTCGGAGAGGGACAATTATCTATTATGCATCGTTTTAAAGGGAACAGTTTGTAATTAGGTATGCTACAATTTTTGTTTTCTCTTTATCATTGTAGTTACGTTACAGTAATTGCCAAACCGTAGTAATATGTCCCTTTTCTATAGAAACATTCTCTTATTCATTTTCTCATTAGAAACTGTGTTGCGTTTTAGTCCTTTAAATAAACTTGTGTTCACTTATACGTCTCTTTCACTTATGCGCTTTTTCCTTGGGCCGGCGTATAAGTGAGAGTTCACTGTAGCATTAAATATATTACTTTTATATGTGTAAAGAGCGTGAATTTTACCTTTTATCCAGAGTTACACATATACAAACAAACCCACACGTGAAACTAACAGAAGCGTATTAAAAAGGGGATCTGCTCATTTTGTGACCGCTATATCTTATTAAAAGCATCAAGCACAAGCTTAGTTTGTAAATGAATGTTTTATTTTTATTAATAGTATGTGAGTGAATAGGCACATTTAAAGAGAACCAATGTCCTCATGCCAACTATTCACTGACGTGTAGTAGATACTACCGAGTGACTTTCTAAGTTCTAAAATAATGCGGTTCACGGGAAGTGTCTTTTAGGAATCATTAGATATTTATTATTTACGTTAATTTTACGATAATTATTACGATATTTATTATTTACGATAAATTATTTACGTTGCGTAGATTGAATATTGAGGAGTATAGTCTGTGGGGGCTGGTAAAATGATGCATGGCCTTGGACTCACTCGTTTATGCTTAGGGTGAAAGAGGAGACATTCTTACATTGGTACAACAACAATAATGCTATTGGTATTGTTAAGTCTTAATCTGAAAAAAAACGAAAGGAAGAAAAGAAGAGTAGCTTCCCCCCTCACCCCATTTTAACAAATGGAATCGTTTGAGCTTTAGCTGATCGGAAATCAACTTATCACAGCTAGACTGTAACAATGCAATAAGGGGAAAACAACTTGCTGTAGGGCTTAGAAAAGAAATTCTATGTAAATTATATACAGCTTTATTGAAAGACTCATCAAATTCATTTGAAACTTGTTACGGTACTGTTGTTTCATTCTATTAACAATTTAAGTAAAATTCTATATAAAATCATCTTTTTAACCATCTTTTCAAATTAGAAGTATTTGACTTTTTAGTACCGATTTTTCAAATTTCAATAGATTTCCAATATCTAATTGCCTTTATAGTTGCTCGTACAACTCACTCACTACTCCAGAAATATTCCCCGAAAAAAAAAAAAAAAGGAAAGGAAACCATCCTTAGTTGGAAGTAAAATCCCGTGAAGAAAAAAGAAGTCTTTCAAAACAGCGATGGAAGATATTCTAAAGGTTCTTTTCCCTTATCTCGTTCTCCTGTTCACGATTTGAGGAGCCGTTCCCATTTACATCTTCTTTCAAACTGTCAAGGGAGGAATGAATGAAGACCAATTAGAATAGAGCTCTGGACAGAAAAGAATTCTGCTGTTGAAAAGATATGACCGAAGAGCTCTTCTTTTTCTTTTCTTGTCGGTTTTTTTTTCGGCTGAGGCAGCTTGTTTTGAGAGACGTGTTTTGAAATTTTAGTGTCAATAGTTGGTGGGATGCTGTAAGCACCGATGAAGGCAATTCGTACAAAAAAATGGAAGCGCATATTATTTGTGTGGGGCTTCGGAACGTTATACTAAAAATTCCATGAAAAATACAATAATAAAAGGTGATTTTAGATCACAGAAGTTTTAATCGAACATCACAATTCCCTATATTTAGGGTTAGCAAAAAGTAATGTCGTTCGTTTTCAAAGTAAAAAGTTCGTGGTAAGGTTCTTTAGTGTAAAATTAATAGTAGACTGTGTGAAGGATAAAAAATCTGGTATGGACCCCACACTACTTCCTTTTACGTGTAAATTTCTTAGTAGTTGCCTTAAGTGTTAAAAAAGTGCTTGGAGTGAGTAAGGTAACAATTCAAATATTTACTCCCCTAATCTACCACGAAACAATGCAAAAAATATTTTACAATGGTTTTTTTTCTAAATATTGCTGATTTTAATATCATTTAGTGAATTTTTCGCAAAATATCGCCAATAGCGCCAAATTGAACCCAAATTCAAAAAATAATTTTTTCGCCAAATTGGTCACCAACTTGGCGATATGTCGCCAACTTGGCGTCAAACACTTGGCGACCAAAAGCTTGGCGACATGTCGCCAAGTGGTGGCGCCAATTCATATCACTTGAGTCTGTATTGAAATTCACATTGATTCACCCAAAAAAAGGGGTAAAAGACCCCTTTGGGAACATTCGAATGCAATCACAAGGGGAGGTGCACAACTAGACCCCCCTCAGAGCCTACATACCAAGCTAGAAGTTTCTACGGCATATAGTTTTTGAGTTATGCGAGCCACATACGCACATACATCCGCACATACACCCGCACATACATCCGCACATACATCCGCACATACGTACATACAGACGTCACGAGAAAACTCGTCGTAATTTACTCGGGGGTGGTCGAAATTGACTTTTCGGCTGTTTGTATGTTGTTAGGTACATATGCACGTGCTGACAGGTCGAAAAAACTACGCGACATTCATTCAGGGGTGAGCAAAATCAAAATTTAGACCGAAATTTGAGTGAAATTTTTTTCGTGATCACAATACTTCCTTTACTACGTAAAAGGAAGTAAAAATGGTAGAAACTTGAAATTCACTGAAACATTTTTATTAGTCGGTTAAAAAATATCCATGAACATCGGTGCGGTAAAAACAATGCACCTGCTCTACAGGTGAACAAAAAATTGCCCCGCACATTAAGGAGAACCAATCTTTATCGTTGAGTGCGCCACCAGGCACTGGCATAATTGTGACGCAACACAAATCAATTGTTATAAGTTTTTATTTTAAATCAAGATATAATTATCCTTATTACCAAGGCCTTTTGCCATGTAGTAATAAATTTTAAATCCCGGATAGGTAAAAAGAAATTGATTTTTGGAGCAAAATATCTTGAAATGGCATCTTGGATACAAACTAAATTTTCATTTTTTTTCGTACATAGATCACAATAAAGGGAAATCAGATGGTGCAATGTCAGGCAAGTATAATGGGGAAAGCAGTCGGATTTCTCTTTTTTCCGATTGCTAAAACACTTTATATAACACAATAATCCTAAATATAGTTTAAAAAAAACTAAAAAATACGCTTTTAGAGATAATCAAACTAAAAAGAAGATTTTCAAAACTATGAAATATCCGCTAATTTTACACGCACTTAAAATACATCAACATGTAATATACATAGTTTAGACTTAAGCCAATAATAGTATTCAGTATATTACTTTTATATTTTCAAAGAACGTGAATTTCTTGTTTTATTCAGAGTTACATACAAACGTACAAACCCACGTGTGAAACTAATAAAAACATTTGCTGTTATTCATTATAATACAAAGGCGGAGCAATCAGCGGAACTTCAATTCTAGCCAAATGCTCAGAAATGATTTTTTTTAGAATCAGGTGTACAGATTAAAAGCACAGAAATCAATTATTAAAAAATACTGCTGTACTCATGTTTATTTATTCACTAGCAGTACCCGCACGGCTATGCCCGTGCAACAAATGTAAAGGAAGTTAACTAAATAAAGTTTAATTCACTTTAACCCTCTGAAGTAAAATTATTATATTTGATTCAAATGTGCTCCCCAACCTTTTGAATTCCACTAAAAGTCATATTAAAGTTTAAATCAATTCGCCAAATAAACGTTTCAATGGAACTTTTGAGATAACTGTAGTGGAAAGATTTTCGAAAACTCTCAACGAACACAGCAATTTTGCCCTTGAAGTTTAACATAATCCACCGATTTAACCGTAATTTCAATGTAAAATTGGTCGCCAAATTTAAATTTATTAACATAGGGAACCGATTGTGTCAGGTAGCTCAGCCTCAACCATTATTCCATGATTTTAATTTGAACATTAAAAGGCAAGAAATATAATGTTATTCGCACCATCTCTTTGAACTGATTACAATCTATAACAGTAACCCTCAAATAGGCAAGATTTCCCTGGCTGGGAGGTTTGGTAAATTTCCAGATTGTTGCCAAACTTTACGACGCCAAATACGAAGAGTAACTTCATAGCGGTGTTACCGAAAATGTCAGAATGGAACTGTTAAAAATTTAGGTTTGGCGACATTATATACATGTTTTAAACATGCAATAAAATACTTTTTAGACTGCAAACAACTACTGTTCCTTCACAGAGCGTTTTCTTTTTCTTTAATTTGGAGAAAGAAGTGTTTCACTGGCTGGGAGGTTTGGTAAATATCCCTATTGTTGCCAAACTTTACCACGCCAAATACGAAGAGTAGCTGATAGCCATCGCTAATTTTTTAACAATAATAGTTCCATTCTGACATTTTTGGCAACACCAAATTTTGAGGAATTCAGCTGAATAAATTTAAATTCCCTCCCACCCCTCTGAACTAAAATTATTATATCCTTTAGTTCAAATGCGCTCCATCTTTTAAACTCCACTTAAAGTCATGTTAAAGTTTAAATCAATTCGCCAAATAAATCAAAAAGACAGAAAATTAAGAAAGAAATAAGATATATTAAGCATTCAAATTGAATAAATTTTCAAGGCTTAAATCTATACGCACAATTTTAACCACAAAGTAACTTCAAGGACAAAAGAGCAGCTGATCAGGAAAATGGACCTAGTACCATAGTTGAGCGTACATAGTTAAGCCTTGAAAATTGACTAAATTTGATTAATTAATATCTCCTGTCCTAATTAACGGACAGAAACGTGCTAAAACTTTTCTTTTTCAGAAAAAAAAACCCTTTCCAACGGTATATAATGTTTTGGGGTGGGGGGAGGTTTTCCCCCCTCAATTATGGCGGATACACCAAAAATGAGACTAATTAATTAATTTAAAAATAACTAATTCGAAATTAAAAATTTGGGCTTCGAGGTGCACGAGGGCGAGGTACGTTCGAATTTTTGAGCCAAGTTTCAGGTCTGTAGGTGCTGTGGGGGCTTCTGGCCAGCGGTTACAAACGTACAAACGACAAACGAACACCGTCATCTTTATATATATAGATTTGTTTCTTTTAAATGTTCTTTTAAAAATATCTTAGTTTTGCCAACGAGAGCTCAAGCATAAAACTTTAATAGTTTTAGCAAGAAAAAAAAAAGTGTTCTGTCATTAATGAACAGAATTTTATCGGATATATTTCGAAAAAGGAGGTGGAGTTTATTAATGATCAGACATCGTAAATGGTTTTTAAATGTTTGAAGGGCAGAACAATACTTCGAAGGAAAAAAAAAAAAGGTTCGTAAAGGGAAAACAAACGAATGAAAGCAGTCTTGTTTTTATGATTTGAAGCGGTAATAAATCATACTGGATTCTTCATCAATATCTCGAAATGAAGCAAGTTACAAGAGATATTTTTCTTATGAATGGGGGAATGGTTCGATTGATTATAGGTTTTTTAATTAGTTCTATCGAACAGAACTAATTCAGTGTTTCTGCTTTCAAAAGAAGCATTTCTTTTAACGCAAATTCCGGTATATAGCAAAAAAGAGAAGCTCTGTCACTACAAAACATTTATAATATTGATCCCCAAGGATCTTTGTATACGGATTTCAGTCCTAAACTTATTGTATTTCTACAATTAAAAGAAAACCAGAACATTTGTTCTAATATAAATATCCCTCTATATATAAATGTATGCATGGTAGTGTGTTCCTTGTGGAAATATAGTTTATGTTGGATGTTCGTCAAGGTTGACACTGCAGTTCTCTGACACTTACCCAAGTAGCATCAACTCATCGGATTTTGCTCGGCCGATCAACAAATTCCTCGTAAACTGATCCTGTAACGCACGATGACATCGTTCCGATCAATATCCGAGCACAGTTTTCGATGAGCTACTTTTCATCGGAAAGCGATATCCTTCCGATCAACTTTCCCGATGAAAATAAGATGAGCTATATTCCATCGGAAAACGATATCTTTCTGATCAAGTTTCCCGATGAAATTCCTCGGCACGGGACTGTTCTGCTCATAAATTGCTCCAAATCTCATTGTACTCTCATCGGATTTTGCTGCTCGGATTCTGCTCGGCCGATGAGAATTTCATCAGGTTTCGATGAATGGCCGATCATCGGCCGATGAGATGATGCTGCTAGGGTATACTGCAAAAAATACGTTGTTGTTTTTACTTTATACAGTACGAGCCGCCTTGGCGGGGAGTAGTTTCTTGAAATTTTCCTCACTACTTTCAGGGCACGAAGTGCCCGTGCAACGCCGGGCCACGTGCGTGGTATGTCTTGAAATCTAATGAACATTAAATTATATAAAATAATATAACTTCAGAATGAGGTAAAAGTTAGAGAAGGGGCACGCTATGCATCAACATGCCGTAGGAAGCTAATCTAGCTGCCCTTGCAGCTAGTTTGACTATAAACACTTTCTATTCTCTAACTATTGCCAAAATCTTTTTTTTTTTATTTCACCCGTTAGCGATTATTGGCTCAGATAAATATAAAAATCCTTAGAAGGCAATAAATTCCATACTTACTCCAGAGAAGCCTTGGTTCAAAATTTTCAATATGATTACAATCAATATTGTTGCTGCATGGCTCAACAATGGGTTGAAAATTTAATCATTTAATGGGGAAATGACATAAAATTAACTGTTTTCCATAATAACTTTTTTAAACTAAGCTTTTTAGAAATAAATTATAGCTTATCCTGCTCCCTGTTACTGTAGCTATCTCCGGTGAAAAAATGGTTAAAATCGGTTCAGTAGTTTGGAAGATTACCCCGGACATACGTTTTCAAAAGTAGTCTTTTATGTATATAGATAATACTGAAAGCATAAGTTTCAGTTTGACACTGTAAAAGCGCTGTAATAAATTGTAAAACTAGTTATTTTCAGTTCATTACTTTAAAGCTAGAAATTTTTCAATTTATTACTGTAAAATCAACAATGCTACAGCTTATTACTATAAAATTAGCTTTATTATGCAGTAAAGACTACAGTGTAATACTGGCAGCAAGGTTCCAGTTTAAAACTGTTAAATGCACAGTGATAAACTGCGAAACTAGCAATTTTAGTTTATTAATGTAAACTAGCAAATTTTATAGTTAACTGCTGTAAAATTAGCAGTTTTACAGTTTATTACTGTAAAATTAGCTGAGTTATACCGTAAAAACAACATTCATTTTTTAGAGTGTAGGAATTCACATAGGGGTTATTTCGGCAGAAAATCCGTGAAACGGAATGTTTACGTCTTTTAATAGCAACGGCTGATTTGTTGGATTTTTAAAAACATCTAAAAAAGCCTAAAATTAAATTTTTTAGTTATAAAATTATCCATTTCTAAACGTTGACTGAAAACTTTACCTTTTTGTTTCTTTTGTGTAATCCTGATTGTTGAATATGCGGCAGTTAACGGA
>JAXGGA010004168.1:0-91851 GCA_038373865.1 Uloborus plumipes | reverse complement strand
TTTCATGTTTTTAGCAGGGATTTTTTTTTTGCTGCGATCTGAATATTAAAACAACTTTTTTGTTTGGAATTTTGCAATTAATGTTACAGGAAGAGAGCGGTTTGGAAATATTTGTTTTTGGTAGGAAATTGTATTTGTTTATTAGGGAGAGTGTTAAATATGTGCTACTTGACATTGTTTTTATTCCTGAGGAAGCATGTGCAAATAATGCGATTGACTTTTTTATGCGGGAAAGTTTTTTAGCGAGCCGCTTTAGCGGGGAGTAGTTTTTTGAAACCGGTTTCGCTAAAACTTTCCTCCCTCCTTTAAATACAAGCCGCCTTGGCGGCGAGTAATTTGTTTTAAGTTTCCTTACTACTTTAAAGGCTAGCCGCCTTGGCGGCGAGTAGTTTGCTGAAACTTTCCTCACTACTTTAAAGGCGAGCTGCCTTGGCGGTTATATATCATTACTAAAACTTTCTTCGCTACTTTAAAGGCGAGCTTCCTTGGCGATTATATATCATTATATACCGCCTTGACGGCGAGTAGTTTATTTAAATTTTCATCACTACTTTAAAGCCCGTGCAACGCCGGGCCCAACAGCTAGTTGCTTATAATTCTGCATTAATTTTGACCGCATTTGCTAATTTGCTTTAGCAGCTTTTCTGCTAAATCAGATGGTGCGAAAACCTTAAACGAAACTGCTCTCAGATTTCTTATGAGGCTTCCGATGTATTCGGGAAATTGTTTTTTTCATGTTTTTTGCTGAAATTCTCCTTTTTCTGTCAGAATGTAGTCACATTAGATGCCCATTATTTCCAGGAATGTCTTTGATTATTTTTACAGTGCATGCTTGCAAAAACATTAAATTTAAAAAGCAATATTAAAAGAAATTTAACAAAATTAATTTCATACTTTATTTTATGCACTTTAATCCGAAATAATTTTCTTTCTTTCATTTAGGACTGTATGAATGCCGTTTTTGACGAATATTCTGAAAAGAATCTCTGTGGTCAAGCTGTAGATGCACAACGAAAAATTTCGTCATCGTAACAGAAATGAAACTTCAATTTCATTGCTTGCATGGTATTCAACAATCAGAGTGAGAATGTATTAGAAGAATAGTTAAAAAAACTTCCGAATTAAAAAACAATTTCTGATTCATCATGAAAACCAAATGTAATATAGTTTCAGGTTTCAGCATAGAAAATAAATCTTTTATATAACAAAAAGAAATCAGGAAAAAACTATGAAATTTAAAACAAAACCATTTGTCTCATTGTGTGCAGCTCCGTCAAATACAAAAGGATAGTTGCGTTGGTCTTCTAAGAAAAGGTTGGTCTTACTGTCGGTCATTCGACACTAAAACCATGGTTTTGCATTAAGCACAGGTGCGGATCCAACAGGAGAGAAGGGAAATGGTGATCATGTACTTTCTTCAAGCTGCCAAACAGAGTCGAGTCTTGCTAACTCGAAGCCTTTTAACTCGAATATTCCATTATTCTCATGTGTTCATGGGATTCCGAACTCCCAAGAATGCTATAGGTACTTCCTATGACTGGAAGTTTTTAGCCGGTTCCTGAGGACTTCGAGCTATCGACAATTCGACTGTATAGCATAAAACTGTATTTTTAGAACCGATATTTAGTAAAAAGAAAAAAGAAAAGGAACTACATCCTATCCTGATATTCAAATTAACTTTTTTTTGCAATCACGAATTGAGAGAGGATCCTACTCGTAGGGTTTCTAGTTTCACAAATGGAATGAATCGGAGAAGGAACTCACAGTCGTCACAATATAACTTTTGATTTTTTCAGGTAATACTAGGTATATCAATAAAAAAATGATAATTAGGGTGCCGTTACTGCATCCAATTTTCATTCATACATTTACAGGTGTCCAGCAAAGGACACCCTAATTTCAAAGTTAAATATCTTGAAAACAAATGACGATCTTCAAATGAAACAAACGGTATATTCAATGTGAAGGCCGTAAACATTATGTGCTGATTTTGGAAAAATTAATAAAAAAAAAAGGTGACAACAGGTGGCACTGCCCGCTGTAATTGCAGCTGTACTTTCTTACCACATCAAAAATGAGACTGTGAGAAGATAAATGATTTAGGTCGACAAATTTAAGTCTTCAAAAAAGAAAAAAAAAGTTTAAAGAAAAGATCTTAGGCACGCTTCCACTGAAAACTTATCAGTAGCTACCAGGGCTGATAGTACAGTCATAGAAAAAAATAAAAATACTAGCTCGTTTTCGAAGACTATTAATGCTAGAGACACGCGTAATGTGTTATTTTTTCTGGAATAATGTGCTCTACAAAGTTCTATTGGTAAATTGCTGTTAAGGGGTAATCTTCGTATAAAAATCGGCAGCAACTTTAACATGTTCTGTTGAACCCCCCCCCCTTTTTATTGCATATTTGTGAGTAGCATCATCATTTTACTTTGTATACCAAATCGTTTTGAATTTGCTCCAGGCGTTGCTTTACAATTGAACTGAGGAAAAAACCACCCCGTAACGTAAAAAATATTTTTGATACTTGTGCATTACCTAAACCACATAGGGTACAGCAAAGATTGTTTTTTTTTTATATTAAATTATGAATCAACCCAACAATAAAAACGACCTTTACTTCTCAGATAAAATTTTGATTTTTTTATGAATTATGAAATTAACATTTTAAAAAATGATGATCAGGAACCTTATAATATTTTGATGGGAAAACAATGTAGAAGAGATTTTAGAAGATATTCCAAAATTGGAGCTCAATATATCTAGTAGTTTTTAAGATTTGCTGTAAGATCAATTTTTTGTCCCATTCAGAAACCATATATACAACTGTTGAAACTGAAACAACAGCCAGTGAATTTATATTCAAAGAAAGAGAAATATGTTTGTTTATCCACCAGTTGTAGAATATACTCAGCGTTTTATAAATTATTTCGCTTTTGACAGTAATTACACGTTGAAATCAAAACGTAAATAAAACTGCTGAGTATATTTTTAAACTGGTAGACGATCCATTTATTTATTTATTTTTTTTTTGTCCCATAGTGACAAGTCTGCTGTTATGCAACATGCAGTTTTTCGGAAAACTGTTTATGTAGAGACGTGCTTTTCACAGGAAAATATGGCATCTCGGGAGTTTATTTGTAATAATCTGTTATTATTCAGCGTTTTTTTTTTAAATTATGGGCCACGGTTTTAACATTTTTACCAATCCTAATACAGTAGTTCGTATAAATTCAAATACTTTTACAACGTAACCTCTCTCCAGAAGATATGTGCTGCCTGAGTTAGCTCATAAATAAAAGTATGCATCTATCTTTGTTTAATAAAGAAATAGAATGTTGTATTTTTTCCCTTGTACCCTAACAGTTGAATTTTTTCTCCTAAGTTGAAAAAAATATTATAACGTTAACAAAATCCGAGAATTCTTAATTGCAAAAAAGCAAACGTATTATGGCAAGTAGCCAATTATGTAACTAAATGTAGGGGTTCCCATTTGAAAATTCAGACTTTGTGTTCATTTCACTTTGCATATGGTCCCTTATCAAAAATTCATTCACATAGTTTTAAAGAAGACTTTAATCCATGTCAGAAAACACCTTTTTTTTTATTCTAAGCTACTTGTAGTGAATTTTCAATAACTAATCCTAAATTAATAACGGACTTGACCATTAACGTTTAGACCACAGAACATCTGATGTAGAAAGCTTGTCAAGTGAATTATAATTATTTCTTAGAAATGGGAAATCTTGAGTTGGGTAGGCCACTTTTTTTCCGGTTATCAATTTTATTTTTAGCTCGCGGCACGGATCAAGTTTGTCTCGTATAGAACACAGACTTGCGACGCCCAAGAATTTCTTCCCTTAAACTCAGAGAGGGTTCTTCCGTAGTTCATCAAGAATCACTTCAGTCTCAGGAAGAAAACAAATATAACATGTGGTTTTACTAAAAATGCTTATGGAGAGTTTGGAAGTGTTTATTGCCTCTTTATCCTTTTTGCGTGTTACTAAGATCGTTGAAATGCCAGTAGAGGTGTGTGTAGCAGAAAGTTATTTTGTTAAAATTTAAGCCGTTTGAAAAGACGTTTAGTTTTCTTTTTCTTGTAATTTATTTATAAAAAATGAATGTGTTGGAGTTTTGGAGAAGCGTGATATTGCTCTTTCTACTTTTAACCATCGCAACTGCATATACCTTTTTTCTACCAGCAGTACTCGCACTGCCTGCGCTCGTGTTGTAAATTAAAAGAAATAGGTTATTAGAGCTTATGTAAACTCATGTTTGTGAAAATTACAAGACCATAAAGGAATCGTCATAGTTAAATGAAATTTAATACACAGCTGAGTGATAGTGGTACAAATACATGATTAAACTTAGAAATCCACCAAACAACAAAAAAAATATTGAAATTAGTATTTTGTGTAGCCAGCACGCACTGTAATAAGCGCTGCTCAGGACGTGGCATGGAGTCAAACAAATTTTTTAATGTCTGTCTGATCAAGAGCACTCCATACTGTTTGTATACGTATCCAAAGTTCGTCTGTAGAAGCAACAGGACGAGGATAACGGACGAGATGCCGACCAACGAAATCCCAGACATGTTCAATCGGCGACATATCCGGGGAATACGCTGGCCATGGAAGAAGCTATACCGGCTGCGATGCAAGGAAAGATCGAACAGCCCTATCGACATGAGGGCGGGCATTATCCTGCTGAAATACAGCGCCAGGTAAGCTTCAACGGAAGGGGACAGCTTGGAGATGCAGAACCTCACTGATGTACCGGTTGCTGTTCAGGTTACCCGCAATTCGTAGCAATTGAGATCGTCCGTGATATGATATGGCATCCTAGACCATGACGCCAGGTGTTCGTCCACTGTGACGTTCGATAATGCACTCTGGAAGGTGGCGTTTACCCGCATAGCGTCGGACTCGAATACGGCCATCGTAGTACCACAACTTGAAGCGGGATTCGTCAGAAAACACAACATACTGCCAATCAGCACGCCAGTCTTTATGCTGATTGGCCCATTGTACACGCAGGCGGCGATGGTTTAGCGTGAGGGGGATCCTGTATAAAGGAGTCCTTGCGCGCAATCCAGGCTGCAGAAGACGTCTACGAATTGATGAAGCCCACAATGAAGCACCTGTAGCTGTTGACCACTGTGCTGCCAGTTATCAAGAAGAAGCTGTACGGTGCTTCAGCACCATGAGGATAAGGTGTCTGTTATCGCGCGCTGACGTCACATTTCGGGGTCCACTCCCGGATTTCCGAGTTGTCCGACACTCCACTGCATCCACTTAGTCCACTGCATACAAACACGCATCATTGCTACTTCATGATAAGACAATCCAGCTTCACGACGGCCGATGATCCATCCCGTTCAAACTCCGTAAATTGTTGAAACCTCTCGTTTTTTCGTCAAAGAGGCATAAGCAACGTCTGAGCTAACGTTTATCAAAAGCAGATAACCACCTATACACGCCTTGATGCAGCCCGCAGCCGTCTTTTTATTCGGATAAATCCGGAGTTCAGAGGCTGCTTAGCGTACGCATGCGCTACGAGTCTAAAATTCTAATCATTTGCATATCATACCCTACTTTGCATTTGCTGAAAATTTCAGCCCATTCGCGTAAGTCCTTCATGGTATTGCAATTTTCATAAACATTAGTTTATATTTCTCATCCCACCCCAAAATGAAAAAAGGGATCTGATTAGTTAATAAAAATGTGTACACATTGTTTTACAAAAGCTGCAAGCGTATTCCAACGAAGTAATAGAAAATCCTGACGGAAAGACAACTGTCCCTCAAAACTCCGTCCTCTAAAAAAATAAGCACCTATTTTCAATATATTTTCAAATCATTCAAAAGCACCGAAGCTTAGCGTTAAGGTTAAATAACTAAATAATAACTTGCAGCTAACTTATCCGAAAGATACTGCAATAATATATATATATATATATATATATATATATATATATTAGGGTGTATCGAAAAAAATTTTTTTCGAAATTCAATTTACTAAGTTGATAAAAAGTTGCCCCTACCTACCCTCATATTCCACAAAAAATTTCAGTCTAATCAGAAATTGTTTAGGTGTTCCGCACGAGGCCTGAAGTTTGTGAAATTCTTCAAAAATATGATTTTTTTCTATTTTTTTTAAATATTGAGAATAAATGTTAAAAATAATTCAAATTGAAAAATATACACCGCAAAGTCGGATAACAAAATTGCGTTTGATAAAAAGTATATTAAACAACATTTAAATCTCCCACAATTATTCTAAACTTACGTAATTTTCACCAAAACTAGCATTTTACAAGGCCATGCGGTTTGGTTAGAAACTTGTTTATGAATGTGGAATCTAACTGAATTAACACTTGAAACTGGGATTCATCTATGATTTATCTGAAGTAAAAAGTAAAATAATATAAACTATAAACAGAATCTAAGCCCCTCGTCACACAGTGCCCGCGTTCTATCGGGGCCCCCGTGATGGTAAACGAAATACAGCTCTGCTAGCGTAGCTGCTTTAGGATTGCAGAACATATATCTTTGGTTGAGGAAACAGACTCTAAATATTTTGGACATGGTGCTCCAGTAAATGGCCCAGGAAAAGAAATTGTAGCTTCAGTTTCACGATTTATGGAAAAAAAAAGTTTTATTGATAAAGAACATAAAAGCTATCGGTTGTGATGGCACATCAGTTAACACTGTAAAATCAAATGATGCTATTAGACTTCCAGAAAAGTCTTTAGAACACTCACTACAAGCCGTGGTATGTTTTCTTCATCTAATGAATTAACACTTTAGAGAGTTAGCGGTGGCTCTTGATAGACCGACTACTGGACAAAATTCTTTTAGTTGACCTATTGGAGAATTCTAACAATATTGCTAAGATCTACCAGTCATGAACTTAAAGAAAATAAAACGCGTTTTACCAGAAGTTGATGTCAAAGAATTGAGTCAAAAATACTTATGGAATGTGTCAAAAGCTGTAATGTCTGGCTAATATTCTTAAAATTTAGCAGAAAGGAACCCCGCAAGCTTTTCCCATGCAAGATGGCTCACGATGGCCAAGTTTTGAGGCTACACATCGCAAGTAGTGATCCAAATTCAGAGTTAAATAAACTAGCAGAATTTATAATAAAGGTTTATGCTCTCTGCTTATTCACAATCGAACCTCAGCATAAAATTATTCATGCATTTAAGCATTTTTTTAAGACCTTAGATTGCAGCAAGTATTTGGATACAAATCTCCAAAATGTTATCCATTCCACATTGTAAAGAAGCTATCTTGCATGGGAAAAGCTTGCAGGGTACCTTCCTCCTAAATTTTGAGAACATTTGCCAGACATTACAGCTTTTCACACATCCCATAAGTATTTTTGACTCAATTCTTTGACATCAACTTCTGGTAAAACGCGTTTTAGTTTCTTAAAGTTCATGACTGGTAGATCTTAGCAATATTGTTAGAATTCTCCAATAGGTCAACTAAAAGAATTTTGTCTAGTAGTCGGTCTATCAAGAGCCACCGCTAACTCTCTAAAGTGTTAATTCATTAAATGAAGAAAATATACCACGGCTGTAGTGAGTGTTCTAAAGACTTTTCTGGAAGTTTAATAGCATCATTTGATTTTCCAGTGTTAACTGATGTGCCATCACAACCGATAGCTTTTATGTTCTTTATCAATAAAACTTTTTTTTTTTTTGGAGCACCATGTCCGAAATATTTAGAGTCTGTTTCCTCAACCAAAGATATATGTTCTGCAATCCTAAAGCAGCTACGCTAGCGGAGCTGTATTTCGTTTACCAACACGGGGGCCCCGATAGAACGCGGGCACTGTGTGACGAGGGGCTTAGATTCTGTTTATAGTTTATAATATTTTACTTTTTACTCCAGATAAATCACAGATGAATCCCAGTTTTAAGTGTTAATTCAGTTAGATTCCACATTCATAAACAAGTTTCTAACCAAGCCATATGGCCTTGTAAAATGCTAGTTTTGGTGAAAATTACGTAAGTTCAGAATAAATGTGGGAGATTTAAACTGTTGTTTAATATCCTTTTTTTCAAACCCAATTTTGTCCTCCGACTTTGCAGTATACATTTTTCAACTTGAATTATTTTTAACATTTTTTTTTAATATTTAAAAAAAATTAGAAAAAAAATCATTTTTGAAGAATTTCACGAACTTCAGGCCTCGTGCGGAACACCTAAACAATTTCTGATTAGACTGAAATTTTTTGTGGAATATGTGGATAGGTAGGGGCAACTTTTTATCAACTTAGTAAATTGAATTTCGAAAAAAAATTTTTTTCGATACACCCTAATATATATATATATATATATATATATATATATATATATATATATATATATATATATATATATATATATATATATATATATATATATATATATATATATATATATATATATATATCACTGAGTTGACGTGTACCGTCTAAAAATTTTTACGATAAATAACGCCAAATAAAGGGAAAGAAAAATAATTAATGAAAAGAAACACTATATTTATGTATGCAAAAAAAGTACACAATAAAATGTCATTCAAGAGAATTGAATTTCACTGGACAAGCCGTGAAGAATCAAGTGGCTATCTATCAATCACAAAGACAGTAAATTTTAACATATGTTTGCTATTAAGCAATTTGATGACAATAAGCAATCTTAGTTAATGATTACTCCATCAGTATCAAGTGAAAATATACGCAGGGAATAAAAAATTGAATTACAATACGTTATTGCAATTAGATCGGAATGAAAATCTGCATTTTGCTTGAGAAAAATAAGTTAGTAAAAATATGCGTTAGGGCCCTGCTCCACATCAGCAGAAAACGCGACCGAAACCGAAGGCAGAAACCGAAAATCCGGGTACTTTCCATAGGAATACCATTTAATCCGTTTTACGTTTCTGCTTTATTTTTCTGCTTTACGTCAATGTGGAGCAGGGCCGCCCTTACAGTTATAAAATAATAAAAAAAACTTTTACCAGAAGAAAAAGGAATATAATTAAACTACGCATAAAGAAAAGAACATTTTTGCATTAAGGGCAAGTTTAATAAGTACCTAAGAACATCAGTTTGTCACAATTATAATTTCAATTAACACAACCCCTCCCAATACCTGTAATGCTTTAAGTGCACACACGTAATTTAACTTATTAACCATAACTGTTTCTCAATTCTCCTGTTACAAAAACAGAAAAAGGTGAAAATAAAATCCTTCCCCAAAGATTTTTTTTTACATTAAAAAAAAAAAAAAAAAACAACACCTCAGTTGAATATCGATTCACTGAAAAAACACTTACACACTGAGCCCTCATCATTGTTACATTAATGTAAAAACAACAGTCCTGAAATATCGAAAAGAATCAATGAATCTCGATTAAATCTAACAACTGCAATTTCGAATAAAGGGGAACTCCCCAAAAATTCTCATTACTAAACCGATCTTAGTCTGCTGGAAAGTAAGCCATGAGAGCAACAATCCTTTAAAAACCACAGTTAGATTGAGAACTATGGAACGACGATTCAGTCACAAGTATAATCAACGGTTTCATTAGAAACTTTCGTCAGAATAAAAACACAAGAACAACAGTCCCTGAAAAATCCAGTTGGCGTAATATTTTAATGAACTTTTCATGATCTAGATGTTTGCTCTTTGAGTTGGCTGACTGTTTTATTTTTAATGGCATAATTCAGTTGTTTAGTGAACTTTTTTCTTAAGTTTAAATAGAACTTTTATTATGTTTTAAGGTATTTTTCATGTAATTTTGCTTATAAGTCCATTGAAAAAACAATCTATATAATACTTGTTATTGTCAAGTAAGTGGTTCCTATATGATTTCCAAACATAGTGAAATTATTAAAATGACAAATAATCGCCAAGATATAAATGCACTGTAAGAAATATTTCATTTATTTTTTATTCAAGCATACAAATACGATGTCGCTAAAGTGGCCAATGACGAAACCGCTTCAACTATAATAATTTTATTTCAGAGGGTTTGAGTGAATTTAAATTTATTCAGTGGACTTCCTTCCCATAATCAGCTATATCGTTGAGTTAAAATCGGAAAAGAAACTATTTTACATGGTTATTTTTAATATAATATATGTATAAATTAAATGTAGGCTTTTTCAGTCAACTTTGTTATTTTTCCCGATTTGCGTTTGTGTACAACATCCCAACACGAAGACCAATCAGCTGAGTTCATTAGAGCGTCGTGTTAAAGATCCGAAAGTCTTGGAATCGATTCCATAGATCAGAGAATGTTTTTAAATGCCTTTTCTTAGGTTAATTCTGCTTCAAATACCCGAGAATTAAATAAACAGAACTCATTGCAAAACGAGTGCACTACAGTTGTGGTGTTGCGTTTAAATCTGAAAAGAAAATGTTTATTTTTAAAATGTGCGTGTGTGTGTGTCTGTTTTCTTCTTTAACTTCAAGAAACCCAAAAATCAGGCACTGTTTTTAGGTTTTTGTTCATCTCCGTAACACACACTAACTGGTTGTTTCTCGAAAAATTGCACTTTTAAAAGTCATTTTTTAAAGATTCCTTTTTTTGAAATACTGTTATCTTACGCGAATGATTTGCGCTTGTCATCTAGTTTTCCATAATGACAAAGACTTGTGCAAAACGTATTGGGAGAAGAGAAGAAAAAATAAACTGGGAAAATGTTTTTTTTTCCTTTCTAATCAGGACTAGTATTCAAAACATATTGACTCATACCTTGTTTCAAACTGAAATAAAAGTTTAAATTTCATCCGAAAAAACTATAATATCGTGATGTTACAACAATAAGTTCTAGAAGGATCTAATGAGGAACAAAGGAACAGTTTGCTTGCTATACGTGGTTAAATTTTTTCCTGGAAGTCTTCCGTGATAACGTACTATACTCTTACTCACGAAACTCCTATTTTACATTTAGATTCTATTATTCATTTAGGATTACTATTTATTCACCTTCTTCTCGAGTTTTTTTGGTCCAAGTGTTTTATATGTTTTAAATAAATTGCAAAAAATCATCCGTAACAGTATTTGTGAGATCTCGTAACTCATTCAAATGGCAATGTTCATAGGGTTGTTGCTTTTTACATTAGTGCACTTGAACAGTGGGAATCCCCCAGGAAAGGAACTGTCTGAGAATGATCTTTACTCATGCTTTCGAGACGCTAAATGTGGACATTTAGGTAAGAATGTGTATTGGTTTAAATCAGTGGTTCTCAACGGGGGCGATACCGCCCCCCGGTGGGCGGTGGGAGGATGCTGAGGGGCGGTGAACATATTTTGGGCGGCAGGGGGGCGGTGGACATATTTTGGGCGGTAAGGGGGCGGTGGGAATATTTTGAAATGTGCCTTTAAAAAGCATGTTTCGGTCAGGGGCGGCAGGATATCTTCTGCTTTTATGTCGCCAAAGGATGGCTTTAACATTTATTTTCGGGGGTTATCTCTAGAGTCCTGATCTTTCTCCTAATGTCATGAAGGATAGCATAACATTTGCCAATAGCACTTGAATTTTAAAAAAGTTTTTTGAGGTGGGTGCCCCCTTGCATAGCGTAACTACCTAAAATAGCCAAAAAATGTGCCTTATTAATTTCCATTTGAAAATTTTTTAGCGAAGGGAGGGAATCCCGAACTACTCGCCTCTTCTCCAATCGTGATCAAACAGAGTTTAAAATTGCGTTTTTACGAGGTCAATTTCTAAAAATGTCTAGATTTGACAGACGCCTTGTGCCGTTAGCATCCCCCTTGTAACACCAAAGATAACTAACAATCGCATTCTTCAGAATTTAAGTTTGCGTTTTTTATACTTCAATTTCAGAGTACGCTGGAAATAGCTCTGACTCCCTAACATTGTTAAACTTAGCCTTAAAATAACTTCAATTTTGAAAAACCATTAAGAGAGACCTAATTCTCCCTAGTTAACGTACCAAAAATTGCCTAAAATGGCGTCAGTTTTAAATGTTTTACCAGGGGCGGAATCTGAACTCAAGTTTCAACACCACGAAACTTAAGATTAAAGAAACTGGATTTTTAAGATTTCGTTTTCAAAATTAATTTCGGGGGATGTCCCCAAAATCTCATCGCTATCTTCACTCTGATGTCGCCAAAGGTATACTTATAACTCTTGATATCTTACCTAACCTTTTCAGCAATAAATTACTCAAAAAACATTTCTTTGAAATTAACTTATCTTGTAATTTGTAAATTCAACTTATTTCATTTTTTTTTTTTTAAATTAAAACTTGATTTATAATCTATAAGGGTTACGGGTATGGTTCATAGTTTCAAGTCTTTGTGGCTCCTGTGAAAATGAGAAGGTTCGGCTTTCTTATTGTCCTTCCACAGTAAAATCCTATAAGTAATAAAGGGGATGTGTATTGTATAGTTGCAAGTAAATAAGAACAACACTGTGTTTAATGTTTGGAATCGGACCGGTCAAGGAACTATTTGAACGTAATGTATTTTTCAAAGCATATTTGGTTCCAAATAAAAATGTTGAAAACGGTGCATTTTTATTTCAAACCGTGTTGTTCTGATTTACCTTAAAAATTGTTCACTCATTCAATGGTCCCATTCTAGGCCATTGAATGAGTGAACCTACTGATCATCATTCCTGTGATCATCACTCTGACACAGCTTTTCAGAGAGAACAAAAAAGCTCGATTAAAAAATATATATATATATAAAGAAAAAAAAAACATTAAGCATTAGTTTTTATGCTCTATAGTCAGTTTCCAACAATCTGTTTTGGCAAAATAATAGAGTTAATCCGGTCCAAAAAATTGCTTTACCTCTCCTCCCCCTTCTAGTTTTATGCTCGTTCTCATAAGGGGCGTTGAAACAATTTTCAATCCTAAAGGGGGCGGTAGCTATAAAAAGGTTGAGAACCACTGGTTTAAATCATGCGAAACTCTCATTACTTAAATGAAGTCTCAGTGCTATTTCTGTACCTCTATGTCACCAGTTAATCACCAGCAGGAGAACGTAAAAACGTTCCTCTGAATACTTAATTGCTAATTCTAGCTCTTATACTGAAAACCACTGCTTCTACACATGAAGAAGTCACGTAACATGGTTCTTAGATGCTCATATAGAATTCAGATATGTGCTGAGAACTGAACAGTTCATCACACTGAGATTTTGAGAGGTGAACAATACTTCTTACAATCGGAAGTGTGAGTCTATGCGTAGTCTTGCTGAAAGAGCTGATTGGAAGCATCTCTGAGTTTATCAAACGACAACAAATGTACACCCAAAATTTCTTGATCTATTTTTGTATTTTGTGTGCCATGTAGGAAGAAAAGAGAGCTACTATCTTTACATGCTAAAGATCAATTTACCATAAGCAAGCTACCATCTTGTCGCCTGCAGTATATGCTATTCGGATCTTAGTCGGAAATCCAAAATTCTATATGTTTTCATCAATTAAAGTGACACTCATTTTTAATCACGTTAATACTTGGGCTGTTTTTCTATGAAAATCGTGCTTATTTGGGATAATGTTTCCAAAAAGGCTGATGCAAATCTTTTTGCTTATTATTGAATCCTAATTTAGATCATACGCTGTCTAGTTTGTTTGTTTGTTCTGATCCCCGAGACCAGCAGAGCTAGATCAGGTCCATGAGTCTATTCATCCGTAAAAAGTCAAGAACCATCAAGGGGTTTTGGATAAGATCCAATTTGGAAAGCCCCAGACATGATAAAATATGCTCAGGGGAGGCCTGAGCAGAAGAGCACTTAGTGCACATCTCGAAGACTCTAGTTCCGTTAATGAACTTCGTTGTCAGTAGATGGCCGCTAAGGAAACGGGAAAGAGCAGTTACGTTGTCTAGTGGTATCTTTGACTTAAGTTTTCTCTGATTTAGAGCCAAACTGTCAGTTCGAACCTTTTCTTAATTCTTTCATCCTTACAGAATATGGTTTTCTAGGCCTTTTTGATTTATACGCAAGTCTGAATTGCTATCTCAGTAGTAAAAAACTACACACTACCATATTCAGACCGATTCAATAGATAATAACTCCATAAAGTGGATCCACTTTTAATTTTCAGCCTCCAAACTGTCTCGTCTTCTTCAGGCAAGAATCATAGAGATTTTGGGAAATGGCGTGGGAAAAAACCCCCATAATAATCCATAATTAAAAAAACTATTTTTTGAAAAAGTTGAACCGAGTTCAGTTGGAAAGTTTTCTAAAAAGGGAAAAATCTACTTATATAAAAAACTGAGTATCTTTCTATGTCACGCTTCTTTCTCCTGAACGCCACTGAACTGAAAGTCGAACCAGGTACCGATAGATAGGTAATTTTTCAGGCTTCATTAGTTTCAATTTATATAATAATACGATTTTAATTAGCGAAGATATCAATTAATAAGTAGTCAAATTTAAAGCGATTAAGTCTAACAAATGATTAAATATGAAATCCATTGTTGAAACGTGGTTGCTATGAAACAGTGATAACAATGATAACGTGAATTTTGAATAAAGGTTTAACTAAATCAAACACGAAACTCATAAGCGGGCCACTTACATAGTATTTTTATCGCTAGCTCCTTGTAATATTTTGAAACATTCATTTGTTGAAAAGCCATCTACTTATGTTAAAAACTGAGTATTTATGTCTGCTTTTTTCCTTTGAGCGAGCTGAACTTACTGAAACTTTCCTCACCATCTTGAAGGCGCGAAGCATCTCAATAATTCGAATGATTATTTTATATAGGAAAAAAGTAAAGGCGTGAAGCGCCTGTTTGCGAGCCACCTTGGTGGGGAGTAGTTTCTTGAAATTTTTCTCACTACTTTCACGGCACGAAGTGCCCGTGCAACGGGCACGAAGTGACGTGCGTGGTATGTCTTGAAATCGAATGAACATTAAATTATATCAATTAATATAACTTCAGAATGAGGTAAAAGTTAGAGAAGGGGGACGTTATGCATCAACATGCCGCAGGAAGCTAATCTAGCTGCCCTGGCAGCTAGTAATAATTTTATTCTTTGAACACCATCGTCACTACTTTCAAATGAAAGTCCTGAAGTCGGCACAAAAACAAAAGATAGAATTATACGTAACTACAATTTAATTGGAAAGATACAATTTAATGGATCTAGGGTTTTTAATAGCATTGGCATACATTACATTGATAACCAATGATTTGACCTATTAGTATAGCGGTGCAAATGTTCTGTTCTTAAATTTAAATGGTTTTACGAAAAATGTTGGCAAGATATGATTAAACATCATTTCATGCATCGTTTCTGCGCCGAAAAATAAATTTTTACTTTTTGGAGCAAACCACTTGAAGTCAGTTCTGTTTTTTTTTTCCTTTTTTTTTCAAAAATATCTTTTTATTTTTTTAGTGCAAATGTACTGTAAGAATAGGAATTTACCTCTATTAGGAAACTTCTAATTATTTTTTTCAAGTAAATCTCTACTAATAATAAAGCTGAAGGTTTGTCTTTCTTTCTTTCTTTCTGTCTGTCTGTCTGTCTGTTACGCGCGTAGAGCGAAAACCGTTCGTTCGATTTTCATGCCACTTGGCACAATATACTTTGTAGCCTGTAGTTTTACACCTCGAAGCGATTTTTCGAAAATTCCATTTCGTTCTTTTTCTATTCGAATTCTTAGTGGAAATTCAATAAAATAGGGAAGAAATATTTCATACACATTTTCAACTCTTATGTCATTCGAAAGCTTGAAATTTTCTGCACAAAATGAAGTTTTTTCGAAGTTTCTACGATCATCAGGAGAGCTGTAACAATTGTTTTTAGAATCTCGGAATTCAAGGCTTACCTTCAGTAAAGCAAGCCAAACGATTCTAAAATGGTTGGGCTCGAGAATAAAATTTGTTTGAAAAGAGAGATAAAATGAATTACTTTATCAACGGAAATCAACTTTTCATGTTGTTACCATGGTTACGTGTTCATACTTATTTTTGTTTCGTTCTTTTTCCAGCGTTGCCAGACGTAGTATTTTTGATTCTACGGTAGTATTTTTTCGGCCCAAATAAGGAGCGTAGTATTTTTCTGGCAACCCTGTTTCTAATATACTAATGACTTAATTAAAAGATTTGGCGGATTTTTCATAGATTTCGCATTTCAGCAACATTGATTTTGGCAACGTTTGGAAATGGTAGTAGGCGCGTCTATCGCCCATTTAGCGAGAAAGGGGTACCCAAAGCACAAAGATTAACCAACTATCGTATAAATTGCGACATTGCAACGTTCTTTTTAAAGTGTTTCATTTCGGAAAATGTATTGTTTTGCTTTTAAAGCTAGGAAAGGAAACTTTCTTCTTCTTTCAAATTTTGGTAAGATTTCTGTTGGTTTCTGTGAGCAACAAAATGTTTCTTATTTTTTCTTTTGGCATATTTTTGTGCATCTCCCCTTGGGGTTTCATTTGAATGTCACAATAGGATGCTTTACCCCTATTATGGAGTAAATCAGTGTTAATTTCAATGCAGATGAATTGGCGCGACCACTTGGCGCTATATCGCCAAGCCTTTGGTCGCCAAGTATTTGTCGCCATTTGGCGATAATTTTTTTTTTGGGGGGGGGGGGTAATTTGGCGCTATTGGCGATATTTTGCGAAAAATCCACTGAATGATGTTAAAATTGGCGATATTTAGGAGATTAATCATTGTAAAACATTTTTTTGCATTGTTTCGTGGCAAACTAGGGATATAAATGTTTGAATTGTTATCTTGCTCCCTCCAAGCACTATTTTAGCACTTAAGGCATCTACTAAGAAATGTACACGTAAAAGGAAGTAGTGTAGGGCCCATACCAAATTTTTATATTATACTTTGAAGGAATTGTAGTTGAATTATAACTAAAATAGAGTATTTTTTCTGCTACATCAGTTATTTTACAAATGAACTTTTAATTTTATACCACGGGTAAAGCCGTGCGGGTACCGCTAGTGCTTCATAAAATACACTGCTCAAGACAATTAAAGGGTATTTATTATAAGTTTTATTTAAAATAAAGGTCCAAGAAAATTTCTTTTTGCAGAAAATGAAAGAAAAGTTACAAATGCAACGTTATTTCACTTTTCAAACTCTGAAGAGTGCTAATTTTGAGTCTAACGTCAGTAACGACGCTTTAGCGGCATCGAATCAAATTTGGAATTCAACTTACTAAGAGGTTAAGTAAAACCAGCAATTTACATGCAGTAAATAATGTGTTTCGATGAGTGCGATGCCTCAACGACGACGTTTAACCAAATCAGAAGCTTGGACAGTTGCTCGTTGGTTAGTGAGGGTCAAACAAAAGTCGACGTAGCAGAATCCACTAGAGTTTCACCGGGGCCTCCGCGATAGTGCAGGGAAAGCAGCTCCGCTGCTTCTTCGGGCCCGGTACTGAAGAATGATGACTCATGCTAAGCGATGGGAGAAACGAAACATCGTCCTCTCGTAATGTGCAGAGTTTTCGCGTCAGAAGGAAAATGTTATTTAAAAGGGAAATTCTGTAAAATTATTTTCAATCAAAGGTTGAATATATTGATTGAGAACCCGATTTTCTGACGATGTTAATTCTTTTGGATAAAAAAATCCTTTACCTTCCAACTACATAAATGTTCAATATAATTTTAATAAACAAATAACCAAGAAATTATCTTTTTCGTTCACAACAAAAGAATTTTTAAACTTAGAAGAAAAAATCATGTATTACTTTTACATATAAACTATGATTAAGCTAATATTTGAAAGCTTTTTTTTCTTTTGATTAATCTAAGTGAAGCAGAAATTGAGATGTCAAATATCACAAGTAGTAAAACATAAAACATGTTATCAAAAAATACTTCTAGATATTATGTGATTTCAGTCAATAAACGAGTCATATTAAAATCAAGTTTATTAACATGTTCATTGAAAATTTACAAGTTCATAACAAAATATTAAAAATGAAAACTTAAAATTTCAGACATACTAGATAGTGCAGTTACTTTTTTTAACAGTTTATAGATGCAAAAACTTGTTATTTGTATTTAAAAATATAATAAGAAATTTGGATGTCAACTTCATAAACACATCAACATTTGCACGATGGTAAAATTTTCATTCTTGTACACAATGAGGACTTCCTGAGCAGGAAGAAGGAATGGCTAAAAGATAATGAAATTATGTAAAACATTTTGCAAAAGAATTTTTTTATACAAAGTATTATATATACAAAGAGATAATGCTATCTCTTTTTTTTTTCGTAATGATAACGACAAAAGAAATTAAATAGAATAGTAGCAATGTTTTAATGGGATATGAATGTTGTTTTTCTCGTTCGCTGTTTGCAGAAAATATTATTTAATAGTTTTGCTCAGATTCATTTTAAGTTTATCCAAAACGGTTCTCAGAAAAAACATTTGCGAAAGCCGACTAATATTATTTGGTTATCCAGGGATATTAATTGATTAAGCAGAGATTTTTTACATTGCGTCTACAGGGAAATAATCAGCTCTGGAAGGTTTTACTCGTCTTAGAGGGGTATTCCTTTATTCATTACCTGATTAAGAGGGGCTGACAGTATAACAAAAATTTACCATTAATACCCAACTTTTCACAGAAAAAATGAGTTTATCATGCGCAACACAGATAGTTAATTATTTTTTAATGTAACTGATTTATGTTTTTATTTTGTCATTATTTATTTATTCAGTGAAATAATAAAAAAAGGAGTCATCAGAAAAATACTTATTTTTTACTTTGCCCCATGCAAAAAAAAGAGAAAATTCTCCACCTTTTTATTAATTTTTTGGTGAATGTATAAAATCAGTGCCAAAAACAAAAAATATTTTAATGCAAGTTTCATTTAAAAATAGTTACATTGTTCTTTTGATATGAACTGTGATTTGCAAAACAAATTTCCAATAATTTATTTTACAAATGTAAGTTATTTTAGCTATTTTACTTTGCCCACAGTTAAATTGTTAATTGAAAAATCGAATATCTATATTTTAATTAAGTTTTTGACACCAATAAAAATGAATAGAAAAGGAATCACTCTCTGTTTTGGATAAATCATTGCATTTATCAAACATAAAAAGTATTATGATTATGTTAATGTTAAAATGCCATAATTGTGGATTGTCAATTCGATGGAGATCAGAGTCGAAAAGAAAAAAAAAAAAAAAACTTAACCAAAGCTAATTCAACTTAATGTAACATTTAAAAATAACAATTAACTTTTTTCACCGATTTCGCATTCAAAAATATTTAACAGTAGAACACAGCTTTAACACTTCGACTAAAATTGATTAACTGATCCTAGACATTTTTCACAAAAGTCATAATTTGTGATTATTATGTCTAAATTTGACAATATTCTCTTCAGAAACAAAAATTAGAGAATACAAAATCGACAATCTACTATTAGCAACATAACTTAAGCCTATTATTAAAATCAATACAAATTCTGATATAATATAGTAGCAACTTACCTTTGCCAATTTAATTATTGTCTTCAGCTGCCCATGAATCGAGAGAACTAGAGTTAGAAATAATAAGATGAATAGAATGAGATACAATTTTTATCCAATATTTTCTTATGCAGCATTGAGAGTAACACCGACGTAAACATCACGTTGTCTTGTCCATCGCTTAACGACACGGAACGCTAAAGCGCCCTCTAGTAGTACCGGGCCCGTCTAATCTCTTCTCGGAGGCCCCGGTTTCACATTGTGTGATCCGGGACCTGATTTTAAAAGACTGAAATTGCATTTTGATGACAAGGGCAAGATTTGTAGAAGTGAAATGATGCGCCATAAAGATTAATAATTATTTAAGTAAGCGATTCAGAGATGCCTAAATATGGATGTCACTTTTCTTCAACAGCGCTTTCATTCGGCTACTGGCACCAAAATTTCGACTCGAACTCTCTGAAGTTGGCTCCATGCTGTAGGTGTGTATGCCTTTTACATAGCATGTGTTATATTACCAGCCACCTTACCTAGTGGTCAGAGGAATCTGATCGTGATGCGGTTCGAATCCCGACTCAGACCAACGCCTCCTAAATACTAAATGCCTGCTACTTCCTGCTTTTTAGCACAGAACAAAATTCCGTACTTGGTTCACAAAACACTGCCATCTAACGGAGTTCTTCGAGAAAAATAAATTAACGATTGGTTCATTTCTAAATTTAAATTTGAAAACCAATCAATTAAAAAATTCAATTCGAACATTGTTTGGATCCATCGCCAACAGCTGCAAAATTTAAGGCTTGGTTCACAAAGCACTGCCATCTACCGGAGTTCTTCGAGAAAGAGTAATTAATGATTGGTTCATTTCTAAACTTAAGCTTAAAAACCAACCAATGAAAAAATTAAATTTTTCATTGGTGAAGCCGCAAGGTATCGCTTAAAGTGGAACCAATATCGACGGTAGCGAAGCAAATGTAGTAGGCATTTAGCATTTAGGAGGCGTTGCTCATGCTTGGATGTACTTTCACTCTCTCCTGTTCTTGTCCTTCCTCTGTATAAAAGACTGTGTTGTGAATGGCTGCCTGCCCTATAAACGTACCTTATGGCATGCGTGTTAAGCTAAATCGGACTTCCAACTGTACGTGCTCGTAAAAACGGAAGCCGTATATATTCCGGAATAAATCGGGTAGATATGTCTACTCGGGCTCGGGTACTTGAGTGTTTTTAGAAACATATGTTACATTAACAACAAAGCCCTGTCGCGTCCCCAGAAAGTGGGAAACAGAGCCAGTGAGCTATCAGCAAAGACCATCATTTCGGGACCACTAAAGCTGACTTTTTTTGGGTATAAATGAAGTATTTATTTTAGTGCTACGTTTCCCCCAGATGAAAGTACGCCGAAATCAGTGTAAACAGAAATTGGGACACCTTAGAGAAAAGCATAATGCACTATGCGCTTGCTCACTAGTTCAATAGCACTTGCTCACTAATTCACTAGCACTTGCTCACTAGTTCACTCGCTCTGTTTCCCATTCTTTGGGGGTACGACAGTGTTTTGTTGTTAACGTAACATATACAAGTAACAATGATCATATACACCCAGAACATAGAGGCAGCTTTGGAGAGTCGAAATAGTGGTGCCAGTAGCCGGATGAAAGTTACACATCTACTAATAAGGGAATACAATTTATTCTACAAAATAATATTTGCACTTTGCAATGCAGAATAAAAGAATATATTGCTTAAGGATAAATAAATGTTCTACTTACGCAACTAAAACTACAAAACGTTTTAAATAGAAATCATGGTAAAAGTCTGGATCTTCCCCACGAAACTGGAAAAAAAAACTTAAAGATTTGACTTGAGAAAGGCTTTTGAAAATTAATGCTAAAAGAAGAAATGGATACAGGCGATTCTAAGTTCGTTATATAGACGGTCTATATAGCGGCTCTAGACAATGAATTCTTGCTATCGACAGGGAGTTGAGACGATACACTAATACTGAATTAATTTGGTGAAAGCCTTCGGATTTATGCGGAAAATGTACCTTAAATTGGAACAAAAAAAGCACTAGCAATCGAAATTTTTCGAATATCGTTATAAATTATAGCCTATGTATTATTTTTATGCATTAGCTACATTATACTATAAGTTTCATTAAAATTCATTCAGTAGTTTTGCATGAAAGCGGAACGAACATCCTTCCATCCAAACAAGCTTTCGCACTTATAATAGTAGTAAGATAAATTTAATCCTTTAATTGTTTTGAGCGGTGTAGTTAGCTCAATACTATTGCGCTACTAACTCGAAAATGGCAAATAGTGGACTTGGATTAGGGTGAGTTCTGGTAAGTGCGTACCCTTTTTTGCAAAGTTCATGTTCTCAAGGACTCTGCTCTGTTGAAAAATCTTGTACACTCACAATTTTTTTTTAGTTTTCTTTCGAGATCCTTTACTAAGATTTTCAAGCATATAATATGTCAAATAAGCCATAAGCATAGGTTTTGTGACCTGGTTTATGACAGCTATTCTAAGGTACGCACTTTCCCTACCTGGCGGGGTAAGTGCGCCCACCCTAAGTTATGTGAATGTAAGTAGGAAAAAAATCCTGGCACATTTTAAATGTGTTAGATAATTGCCTTGGGATAATTCCTAATACTAGAAATCAGCACTTGCTTACATGGATGAAACGCAATCAGTGATATCCCACGTGTCTTGCGAACAACTGTGATTTGAAGATTGAGAGAGTTGTGTCTGTGATTCTTCCTCTGCCCTTTTAATAAGACCAAGTGAGCAAATGTAAGTTGTTTTTATTTAGTAATAATTACTTATAGTCTACATAGTTTATTTTGGTTTAATCCATTAATCAGTCTGTGTTTAAGCCAGGGTTCGCACTTACCACTTCTTAAATGTAAGATGAGACATGTGCGTCCAATAGCGTTGTTGTAAGTGCGTACCCCTGTGATTTTCTTTAATTCTATTTGTATAGTAGATCGTTAGGTGACATGATTGAACAATTCGTTTTTTTTTTTTTGAATAAATACGGTTTTAAAATATTTTTCTTATTATAATCAGCAGCAGTAAGAAAAAACACAAAATAAAGAGCAAAAAAAAGAAAATAATTAATCATATGATACTCGTACTTTTTTTTCTTGTACATTGAAATAGTTTTTCACGAGGTGTTCTTAATTTTCTTAAATATAGTTTATTCATTACTCCACCTTCGTTTTTTGAATCAGTTGGTTCCTTATTTTGTGTTTCACTTAATTTCATTGCTTCATTTGTCATTCTGGTTTAAATTAAGCATAGCTTATGATTGCTATTTTCAACGAAAAATGTACTAACTGATATCTAAAAGCCAATCTATTTCAGAGGTAATGAATAAAATTGAAATCTTATTCCACATTCAATGTAAATATAAATACTTGATGGAAATGACGTCGGAGTTATAATCGGCTTATAAAAGAGTTATAAGCAAAATTAAAAGTGAATTACGAGAGTCGGATTTTCCACGTAATGGTACACACTTGCCTCATCATAATGGTACGCACTTACTCTGCATAATAGTACGCATATGCTTCATGATAGTGGTACGCACTTGCCCCATCATAATGGTACGCACTTACCCCTACCTTACTTTAAAGAAAGGGAAAGTGCGTACCGTCATATAAACAAATTTTAGGTAGAGTATTTGATCAAAATACCCCATATATGTTATTAGTAGCTATTACTCAAAAGAAACAATTTGCATTCCTTGACTTCAATTGCTTGGTATGACTACAAGAGAAACTGAAACAAAACCTTCTCAATCTTTACTTCAGAGTTTTTTTGAAGATATTTAAGTTGTCTCTGATTGTGTTTCGTCTATTGAATCTAGGCCTGAATTCTACCTATTGAAATTATCATTAGACAGCTATCTAACATAGTCGATGTGTTGCAGAAGCCATTTCAGGACAGTGTTCATATAATTCCCAGTGGACGCACTTACCCCATGGACGCACTTACCAGAACTCACCCTACTTGTATTCTGAAACCTCCATATATAGATGTAAAAACAGCATGCGTATTTCTCCATTTGCATTTCGGCAACGATTCTGCATCATTGAAAAACTTAAATGAGTAGTCTGCGATAAAAAACTTAAGCTATCTAATATCAAATCCACTCCTCCCAAGTTTTTTTTTTAAATTTAGAATTAATTGTTTTGTCAGTTATTCTATTCTTATTACTTTAAGCAAATAAAAAAAGATATGCCGAGCTATAAGACATTCTTTTGCTGCTGAACATACTTTATATTTAAACATTAATTTTTACTTTTAGTTAATATTGCTATAAAAGCGTTAAAACATTTTTTTTCTTCTGTTTCTAGTATTTCTTTATGATAACATAATTATTTTATTATACGTCAAAAAAAAGAGGAAAGATTAAAAGTATCAAACAGCATTCTAAACTGGAAGCTCTCTAGTTTTAAAACAAACGTATAATCCAAGGTACAACAGTTCAGCTCTAAAATCTTACTTTAAATTTTAAGATGGTTTTAAATGTATTGCTCAACAATGATTTACTACTGAAAACTCACCTACATTTTATATTGAAATTAGTTAAAAGAAATCATAATTCACGTTCTAATTTCTTTCTAAAATTCAATCAAATTTTGTCTGATGCTGAAAAATCAGGGCTTTCTATCAGCATATAACACTAATGTGTACTAGTAGTTTTTTGTCCTCATATAAGAGGATTTATACAAAAATGTGGTTTAAAATTAGAGTAAACTAATATTTAATGGTTAATCAATTGATTTTATTATAGAACATTGCATTGTCAATATGTCTGAAGTCGCTTATCAAATTTCAAACAAAAAAAATCGAACCCCAGGAGATTAGTTAAAACTGAGTTGCAAGATTCTGTTATATGCAAACATCCAGGTGATGCTAATAAAAGCGTGCTAAAAAACATTAGTTTACCCTTCATGGCAAGTAGCGGGGAAAACGTATAGTTTTTTAGTAAGTTAGTTTCAATAGTAAATAGTTTACTTGGTACAAAAATTCAGTGCATTATCCCAAAATTCTCACTAGTGATCACAATGATATAAGGGTTTGTTCCATAAATACCAATATTTTCTTCTCAAGTTTTCGGTTTATAACAAGCAAAGTTTTGTCATTTTTTTTAATTGCGCAATTCTAATGAAGGAAACAAAAAATGCATTTAACTGGGAAGACGAATTGTTTAACATTCGATTCTTTTGAACAAGAAATTGAATTACAAACAGATTCTAATTCTGAAATAAATTGAAGCTAAATATCGCGTTATTACAACCATGCGTTCAAAAGAGGATATTTATTATGCCAAACAAAAGAACTGATTTTGAATTGTTTCATGGCAGTTTATTTTCCCGGAGCCTTTCGTGCTGACTTATTTTAATCTTGTTCACAAAGCATCATTTTTTACTGCTCTTCATCCTTTATGTTTATTTATTCAGCTTTTGTTTTTTTGGAAATGCGGCTTTCTGGGTATGCATATTTGTTGGTTTAAAAGCTTAAAGATCTCATAATTTAACTCTGTCCAGTTTGGCACCAGCATTTATGTACAAGATGAATGTCTTTAAAAAAAGGTTATAGAGTAAATGACTAATTCTGTACCTCAAAACTAGACCTACTTGAGTCCATTTCTGTAGCTTTTCAAGAGAGGGTGAAAACGTTTGTCGGAAGCATGGAAAGCATGAAACTCTCGCTCTTTTAATACTGCTGAATAACCTGATGGAATTTCCTTTTATAAAATAACGTTCTTATGTGTGGATGCGGAATAATATTCTATCTACAATGCAGTTAATAAAGTGAAAATCGTCATTTTTGGACTTATGTCGTTCTGGTTCTGAGATACAGAATTATGGGCACACAACCAGGTTTGTCTTGCATTGTCAACACCAAGTTTGTAATCGTACTTCCAGGAACAACATTAGTCGATGCTCAAACTGGTATCTTACAGAAAAATAACCTATTCTCATTTTTCTGGAATATAAGTTTTGTTTATGTTTAAAAAATATGTTTAGAAAGGAAAAAGATTTTTTTTCTAAAGTTTGGTTTTTAAGGGATTTCTTTCTTACGTACCTGGAAGAATCTTAAGTGCCTTAAAGGGATCTTAAGTGTACCTTTTTTTTAGTATAGGGTCATTCCATTTTAAATCAACAAATTTTCAAAAAAGTTGTTGCATCACCATTTTTGATTTTGATGAAAATTTGCATGCGTTTCCTTTTACTTCCCAGAGTTCAAAAAAGTGTTCATTTTATTTTTAAAAAATTTACCCTTTGATATATAGGCCCTTTTGTTGTTGGCAACAGCGAAAATCGGGCGTTTTGATGCTTTGTCTTATGAACTATAACTTTTTTTCTATCAAAGATTTTGAGCTCAACTATAGCTCATTGGAAAGCGAAGAAAAAGATCTTTTTATATATGCTATCAATAAATTTCAGATTAAAAAAAAATACTTATTTTTTCAAGGTCAAAATTCACGACGATAATGACATTTTTTACTACTTTCGAACATTAAAAAAACCATGAAGGGTTCAAAGTAACAAGCCGATTTTTTCATCATATATTCATAGTCATGGTTACTTACTGTATAAAAAAATTGGCTTGACATTCCACCCCCTTTATGAGATATGCCCCCCCAAAGTTGTAAATTTTTTTTTAAATCCAATTTTCAACGCTAAAAAAATGCATGTGGGGGGCAAGATAAAAAAAATTTTATATGTGGTATTTTAAGTACTATTTACCAGCTTTCTAATAAAATAAAAGTTGCTTTGTTATTCAAAGGCGTTTGGCAGATATAAGGGACTGAACTTTCAAAAATTTGCACAAAAACAACACGATTATTTTCATTTTTTTAAATATTTTTTTTTTTATTTAAATGTAATTAGATACCTTATTCTTTGCCTTAAATGCTAAAAAAAGACTAAGAAGAGCAATGAAGAAACATATTTAAAGTTTAATAAGATAATTTAATATTTTTAACTCCTGGGAATATAGAATACCACTAAACTTGTCTGATTTTTAAACATCTGATTGCTACCTACAACAGGACTGAGCATTTCTCAACTTGTCCAGGTTTGTTCATACCATGTGGTCATCCTTGTTCTGACTTGCTCTCACATGTGTATCTTAGTTGTCTTTCAAATTCTGAAAGAAGTAGGTTGTTGAGCTAGTGTTTCTGCTGTAAAATCTTGTGAAGCTAATGTGATTTCTCTTCATTTCAAGTTCATTCACATTCACAGAATGTTTTGTTAAAGGTAAAAGAAAAAATTCTTTAGAATCCTTAAATATAAATTTAAATTTGTCTTTCTGTATGTAAACTGTGAATAAGTTATGAATAACCCTAAATGCTCCATAGGAGTTTTTGAGAATGATGATTGTAATATTTTAAGTTACAGTAGGCAGTCTACTGTAAATAGTATTTCTGAGTACAGTGATGATGATAAAACTTTACTGCACCGGAGAACTAGGTGTAAAACTGTTGAAACTGTTTGTACCTACCAGCAAGAAGTTCCATTAAGGTGGCAAAACTTGGCAAGAAATTTTTTTGCATGGTAGGTACAGTCATAGAAAAAAAAAAAAAAAACGAAACACTCTGAATTATTCGGCTGCTATACTTGCCAAGAACAAAAAAAAGGTGTCTTCTGACATGGATTAAAGTCTTCTTTAAAACTATGTGAGTAAAATTTTGATAAGGGGCTATATACAAAGTGAAATGAACTCAAAGTCTGAATTTTCAAATGGGAACCTCTACATTTGGTTACATAATTAGGTGCGGAGGGCCAAAAGTATGCTGGGTACCAAGCGGCATCACTTTAGGACCAGTAGAACAAAAGTTATGACCGACCAAAGATTTAGGGACCACCACCACATTTAAAAGGCTACTTTCAAGGTCGAAATTTACAAAGAGTAGACAAATCATATTTTTTCGATTAAATTACCTAAAGCTACTCGCAATAATACGTTTGCTTTTCGAAATAAATTAAAAATTCTCGGGTTTTGTTAAAGTTATAATATTTTTTTGAAATTTGAAAGAGAAAACCCTGCTGTGTAGAGTTCAAGGGAAAAACGCAACATTCTATCTTTTTGATTAAACAAAGATGGATGCATATTTTTAGCTACGCACTAACCGTTGCAGCACACACCTTTTGGAGAGAGGTTACAACTCAAAAGTAACCTCTTGTGTTTATCTAAACTACTGTATTAGGATTGGCAAACATGTTAAAACCGTGGCTCAGAATTTAAAAAAACGTCTAATCTTTACAAATTATTCCAAATAACCTTCCGAGACACCACAGTTTTCCATAAAATTCAAGTGTCCAAGTAAAAAGTTTTCTGAATTGCTACATGTTGCATGAATACAGACTTCTGACTATTGGACAAAAAAATATGATTGTCTACCAGTGTTAAAATATACTCAGTAGTTTTATTAGCGTTTCGCTTTCAACATACACTGAAGTGACAAAAGTCATGGGATACCTCTTAATATCGTGTCGGCCCTCCTTTTGCCCGGCGAAGTGCAACAACTCGACGTGGCATGGACTCAACAAGTCGTTGGAAGTCTTCTGCAGGAATATTGAGCCATGCTGTCTCGATAGACGTCCATAATTATGAAAGCGTTGATGGGGCAGGATTTTGGGCACGAACAGACCTCTCGATGGTGTCCCATAAATGCTCAATGGGATTCATGTCGGGCGATCTAGGTGGCCAAATCATTCGTTGGAATTGTCCAGAATTTTCTTCAAACCAATTGCGAACAGTTGTGGCCCGGTGACATGGCGCATTGTCATCCATAAAAATCCCATCGTTGTTTGGGTACATGAAGTCCATGAATGGCTGCAAGTGATCTCCAAGTAGCTGCACATAAGCATTTCCAGTCAATGTTCGGTCCAGTCGCACTAGAGGACCAAGTCCATGCCATGAAAAAAACAGCCCACACCATTACGGAGCCACCACCAGCTTGAACAGTGCCTTGCTGACAGTTTGGGTCCATGGCTTCGTGGGGTCTGCGCCACACTCGAACCCTACCATCGGCTCTTACCAGCTGAAATCGTGACTCATCGGACCAGGCCACGGTTTTCCATTCATCTAGGGACCAACCGATATGCTCACGTGCCCACGAGAGTCGCTGCAAGCGATGTCGTTCTGTCAGTAAAGGCACTCGAGTCGGTCTTCTGCTGGAATAGCCCAAGAAATCCAAATTTCTCCGCACAGTTCTAGCAGACACGTCCATTGTACGTCCCACATTGATTTCTACGGTGATTTGACGCAGTGTTGCTTGTCTGTTAGAATTTACGACTCTTTGCAGACGTCGCCGGTCTCGATCTTTAAGTGCAGGCGGTCGACCACTGCGCTGTCCATGGTGGGATGTTATGCCTGAAATTTCATACTCTCGGCACACTCTTGACACAGTGGATCTGGGAATGTTGAATTCTCTAACGATTTCCGAAATGGCATGACCCATGCGTCTAGCTCCAACTAACATTCCGCGTTCAAAGTCTGTTAATTCACGTCGTGCGGTCATCATCACGTTAAAACCTCTTCACATGAATAACTTGAACAGAAATGAAAGCTCTGTAAAAGCACTGCGCATTTATACCTGTTCTATGCGATGCTACTGCCATCTGAAAATTTGCATATTGCTATCCCATGACTTTTGTCACTTCAGTGTATTATAACTGTTGAAAACTAAATACTATATAAAAACGCTGAGCATGTTCTGCAACTGGTGGATAAGCATATTCCTCTTTCTTTGCATAGAAATTCCCTGCTGTTGTTTCAGTTTGCATAGTTGTATATGGTCCCTAAAAATGGTTCTTTTAGCATATCTCAAAAACTACTGGATATTTTGAGCTCCCATTTTGGATTCTCATTTGAAACCCCTTCTAGATTGTTTCTCTATCAAAATATTATATGGTTCCAGATCATCATTTTTTCAAATATTAATTTCAAAATTTATAAAAAATTCAAAATTTTATCTGAGAGGAAGTCAATGACGTTTTTATTGTTGGGTTGGTTCATACTTTGATATAAAAAAACAAACTTTGCCGTACCTATTGTGGTTTAGGTATTATATACCCAAGTATCAAAAATATTTTTAACATTACGGGACGGTTTTTTCTCAGTTCAATTGTGAAGCAACGGCTGGAGCAAATTTAAAACGATTTGGTATACAAAGTTAAATGATGTTGTTGATCACAAATATGCAGTAAAAAAGGGGGGTTTTCATAGAAAATTTTAAAGTTGATGCCGATTTTTATATGAAGACGACCCCTTAACAAAAATTTACCAATAGAAATTTATAGAACACATTATCCCTGAAAAAATAACATATTACACGTGTCTCTAGTGTTAATAGTCTTCGAATAAGAGCGAGTGTTTCGTTTTTTTTTTCTATGACTGTACAAACAGTTTCAATAGTTTTACACCCAGTACTCAGGTGCAGTAAAGTTTTATCATCATCACTGTACTCAGAAATGCTATTTACAGTAGACTGCCTACTGTAACTTAAAATATTACAATCATCATTCTCAAAAACTCCTATGGAGCATTTAGGTTTATCCATAACTTATTCACAGTTTACATGTAGAAAGACAAATTTAAATTTATATTTAAGGATTCTAAAGAATTTCTTCGTTTACCTTTAACAAAACATTCTATGAATATGAATGAACTTGAAACGAAAAGAAATCACATCAGCTTCACAAGATTTTACAGCAGAAACACTAGCTCAACAACCTACTTCTTTCAGAATTTGAAAGACAACTAAGATCCACATGTGAGAGCAAGTCAGAACAAGGATGACCACATGGTATGAACAAACCTGGACAAGTTGAGAATTGCTCAGTCCTGTTGTAGGTAGCAATCAGATGTTTAAATATCAGACAAGTTTAGTGGTATTCTATATTCCCAGGTGTTAAAAATATTAAATTATCTTATTAAACTTTAAATATGTTTCTTCATTGCTCTTCTTAGTCTTTTTTTTTAGCATTTAAGGCAAAGAATAAGGTATATAATTACATTTAAATAAAAAAAAATTTAAAAATGAAAATAATCGTGTTGTTTTTGTGCAATTTTTTGAAAGTTCAGTCCCTTATATATGCCAAACGCCTTTGAATAACAAAGTAACTTTTTTTTATTAGAAAGCTGGTAAAAAGTACTTAAAATACCACATGTAAAAATTTTTTTATCTTGCCCCCACATGCATTTTTTTAGCGTTGAAAATTGGATTTTTTAAAAAATTTACAATTTTGGGGGGGGGGGCATATCTCATAAAGGGGATGGAATAACAAGCCAATTTTTTTTATAATGTAAGTAACCATGACTATGAATATATGATGAAAAAATCGGCTTGTTACTTTGAACCCTTCATGGGTTTTTTAACGTTCAAAGGTAGTAAAAAATGTCATTTTCGTCGTGAACTTTGACCTTGAAAAAATAAGTATTTTTTTTCAATCTGAAATTTATTGATAGCATATATAAAAAGATCTTTTTCTTAGCTTTCCAATGAGCTATAGTTGAGCTCAAAATCTTTGATAGAAAAAAAGTTATAGTTCATAAGACAAAGCATCAAAACGCCCGATTTTCGCTGTTGCCAACAACAAAAAGGGCCTAGATATCAAAGGGTAAATTTTTTAAAAATAAAATGAACACTATTTTGAGCTCTGGGAAGTAAAAGGAATACACATGCAAATTTTCATCAAAATCAAAAATGGTGATGCTCACCCCATTTGTTGATTTAAAATGGAATGACCCTATAATAAAGGTAATCCTAAGATTCATTCAAGTTAATGTGTCGATAGCTAGTATTTCAGTCAATTAAGCATTTCAGCTGTGTTCATATATAACCATAATTGTTTTTTTTTTTTTTTTTTGGCCATTCTTACTTAAAATTACTATTTAGAACTGATGGAAAAACAAAAGCTAATTTTGACTGATAAATAAAAAATTCAAAAATATATTAGTTCTATTTATTTCATTTATTTATTTACTTTTTTTGTAATCGTTAAAAAGAGATTTTTGTCAATTACCCACATTTGAGTTTAAATTTTGATTACATTGTAGGAAAATTAACTTTACATTGTAGGAAAACTAAGAGTTAACTGCTGCAATTGCTTCCCAGTAATAAACAGTTTATAATTTTTATTAGTTACATTAAAAATTGCTTATCCAGGTTTTTTTCGCACCTGTCAATAATGTTATGTTTTTTTTCTTTTTCTTTCTTTTTTTAACTCTAAAAATTAAAGGTGTAGTTTTGATCTACCAGTTTGCATTAACAAAAACGACCATATTACCCAGAAATACATATAACCTAGAAGACAGAGAACTTTCAGAGTTTCTAATTTTGTCAAAGTTTATGGTAAGGGAAAATATTTTAAGTGACTTAAAGAAATCCTTTATTTTTTTCGAACAACTAAAAGCAAACTACAAGAACGTATACGTTCAGAATCTGATTATTGCATCAAGAAGTTCCGTATAATGAAGCGGAAAATAGTATTCATTAAAGGAACTCAATAACATGGCATATTATTTTTAACAGGGAAGGAAGCTCAAGAGAAAGTGGATAATTGTTATAATATTCTGAGCCAAGAGGTATGACTTATTTATATTTTTTTGCATGCAATTTATTTGAAATATTTTATATGCTCAAGCAGTTTACGCTAATAAACTTATAATTAATGTAGTTTTTGTGCAGTAAATACTTTCAAAAAGCTTACCTGAAACCAAACCAGCCTAACCCCAGCTGATAGAGAGGAAAATGTTGCCAAGAAATTGGCCATTAGACTAGATGAATTGTCACCTTTGTTGAGGAGTCTAGCTTTTGTATGTTTTATTAAAATTGGCGTAGTTGAAAATCAGGACGTGATGCCATCAAGTGGTTTACGAATCTCAACTCTACCGTAAATGTTCGAGACATGAAGTACCGTATAGACAGGTTTTCTGAAATGGGGTTCTGGACGTGTCTGGAGTAAAACTTGCCGTCGCTTTCGGACCATTATGTTTGATAAGTTTCTTTCCCCCTTTTCAGAAACTTTTCCATTTAGCACAGTTTCTTACTTCGCAGAAGACTAGTTGCCACAGATCTTGAACGCTGTCAAAACGGCTGATACAACACCCATCGCACGCTCCAAATAATTGGCTATTTCCGTCACTGAGCTATCAGATTATTGAATTCCAGCAATCGTGCTTTTTAGTAACTCTGACAGGTCTGAGGTTTTCAAAACCTATTGTAAGCACATGGATTAGTTACCGGTGAATGATGCAAAGTCATTGTTGCATCTCTTTCTCAGCGATCCTGTATTTGGGGGGTTCAGAATGCAAGGGAACCAATTCCATATAAAACTTTTTTGTGCTACAGAGCTTTAAAGTTCCATTTCGTTTCAGTGACCTACCCTGTAACATTTTTGTTAATTATAAGAATATCAGATACATTACATTAACTAAAGCTTGGTTCATTATTGCACTGAACTTTTACATAGTTAGTGCATGCTTTTATGCTGCTAACTTGAAAACGACAAAACGCCAACTTGGCCCACTTGTATTCTGAACCATCCATTTAATGCAGATTACAATGATATGTACTACAACCATGTAAAGAACACGGTGTCAAATGAAACCGAAATTAGATTGTATTAATTTTTCTGGGCTCATATTTGAATCATTTTCTAGAAAATACTGGTAAACTCATAAGAAAAAACGAAATACACTTTTTTTAAACTAAAAACTTATTTTAAAGAATGCTGAAAGGCGTCCATTTATTTGAACAAAATCTATATACATAAAAGACTACTTCTGAAACCGTATGTCCGGGGTAATCTTCCAAACTACTGAACCGATTTTAACCATTTTTGCACCGTTAGATAGCTACAGTAACAGAGAGCAGGATAAGCTATAATTTATTTCTAAAAAGCTTAGTTTAAAAAAGTTATTATGGAAAATAGTAAATTTCATTTAATTTCCATATTAAATAATTAAATTTTCAGTGCATTGTTGCAAAAATTTGGTTGCCATGCAACAACAATATTAATAGTAATCATGGTGAAAATTTTGAACCTAGGCTTCGCTGGAGTAAGTATGAAATTTATTGCTTTCTTAGGATTTTTATATTTATCTGAGCCAACAATCGCTAACGGGTGAAATAAAAAAAATTGATTTTGGCAATAGTTAGAGAATAGAAAGTGTTTATAGTCAAAAAATTTTCTAAATTAGGTACATAAGATGTTTTCACCTCACCAATGTTGTCACGAGGATAGAAACTAATAATGTGACTAATTTAACGAGCAATATTTGGAAATGGTTAATTTCAGTGCGATTGATACTGTAAATATATATTTATTTTAATATACCAAGCTTATAACATTTCCTATTTACTCAAACATTATTTGTAGCTTGCTATTTTTTTTTAGCTTGCATTATTTTTTTTATAGTTTATCCATAACATAGCCATTGTTTACAGAAGTAGCCGTTATGTTTATAGATATGCACTTTAGTGTTGGGAAATTTATGAATGAGTTTCACTAAACCACCCTACACCCACAGAAACCCGGGCAGGGCCGGGTACCCGGCTAGTGCCCTATAAAATGCAATTTTTAAAGATTTGTTGGAGCGTTGTCTTCATATTACAATAAGCAGTAGCGTACATAGACTAAGATGCGCTCCCCCGCAAGATTTATAAGTGCGCCCCTGCCCCCTATTAAAATGTAAAAAAAAATACTTTCCCCGTATAACTCATAGTGCTATTTTTCTCGATCGAGCGCCCTCAATCGTCTTGCGCCCCCCCGCGCCGCGGGGGTTGCGGGGACGCTATGTACGCCACTGACAATAAGCATTAATAGTGAATCTTCATACGGCAACCTCGTTTTGAATACCATTCATAACATTTTAATTTTTCAATGGCATTAAAATTTTTCGCGTATATGCACATGAATAGACAGAAAATTAACAAAATGGTAAGAATGAGTTCTGCAGTTTTTGAAAGATAAATATGAAGTAAATGAAAAATAGGGGAGACCGGGGCTAGTTGGCATAGTTTTTACTTTTCGATTTTTGTCATTTTTAACCGACTTCAACAAAGGAGGAGGTTATACAATTCGTCGGAGAAATTTTTTTTTTCGGTATGTTCCAAGATTACTCGAAGACGTCTGGACCGATTTCAAAAATTCTTTTTTTGTTAGAAAGGTCTTTCTTTCCGATTGGTCCCATCCTCTCGTGGTCCGGGTTCGATAACGGGAACCTGCAGAAATCTTTCGAAAAAGAAATTGGGATCACAGTAATCGTAATTATGACCATTTTGAACGCCAGGCTTCTCTGGATTGCATAATGAAACTCCTTTCTATGGTCTTTTTGAAAATTTTAAATCGAGTATCTTTCTATGTCCTGCTTTTTTCTCCTGAACTCCAACGAACTGAAAGTCGTACCAGGTACTGATTGATTCGTAATATTTCAGGTTTTGTTAGTCTTAATTTACATAAGGTTTGATAAAGGAATTCTGAAGAAAATGAGGAAAATCTCCAAATTTTTGCTCAAATTTAAAGCGATTTGTCCTAAATGATTAAATATGAAATCCATTGTTACAGAACGTGATTAATATGAAACAGTTATTATAATGATCATGAAAATTGTGAATGAAGACTTAACTGAATCAAACATAAAACTCATTAGCGGGCCACCTATGTAATACGTCGTGAAATTTTATGAACTGCGAGAATCTAGTGTTGTTTTGAAACATAAATTAGTTGAAAAGCCGTTAATATTTAGCCTTTAATTAAACTAGTACACAAATAAATACCAGAGAATAACAAGGATTATTTTTTAGTGTCAATCGTTTAAAATTTTAGACGCGTTAATACTTTCTTTTTTTTTTCTTACATAGTTTATTTTATGAAGCATTTACTTAAGAAAATTAGGTGAAGTTTTGCAATGGAAACATTACCTTATTTCATATGCACATTTACACTAAAAAGATTAAAATAAAAATATTTTTGAAAAAAAAATTGAACCGACTTCGGAACTTCACTCAGAAAATGCTCTAAAAAGTAAAAAATAATTGTATTCTTTGAACTCCATCGATACTACATTTAAACATAAGTTTTGAAGTCGGCGCAAAAACTATAGGTAAAATGATGTTTACTATATTTTGCCAACATTTTCAGAGAAATCATTTAAAATTGAGAGCTGAATATTTGTATATGTATTTTTCAATGAATGCGAATGCGAATAAAGAACATGGATTCATTTAAATTTATATTTATAGTTTCGAATGATTCTATTTGGCTTTTTTTGCGCCTACTTCAAAACTTATGTTTAAATGTAGTATCGATGGAGTTCAAAGAATACAATTATTTTTTACTTTTTAGAGCATTTTCTGAGTGAAGTTCCGAAGTCGGTTCAATTTTTTTTTCAAAAATATTTTTATTTTCTGTTGTACTTATGGTAAAAGTAATTTATGCCTCTGATAAGGTAACATCTTGGCTGCAAAAAAAAAAAAAAAACATTTAGAACATCATCTAACATTCACTGGAAACTAGTGAAAATTATTTTTTGAAGGCTCCTCAACAGTGCCAACTTACCCCGGAGTCGGGGTAAGTTGGCATAGCAGTGTCGGAAACGATAAATTTGCAACAATATAACAATTTTTCATTTTTTAAATATTTATTTAAATAGATTATAAGATAATATGTCTTAAACAAAGTCTAAATAAATGTGTCTAAACAAAGTTTTAAGAAGCATGTATGAGCATTGTAGGTAGGTTATAAATATTTCATGTCAACTGCAAAAGATGGGTTCTTTCTCATCTGAATGTAGAGATAATCTTCCATTCAGGATGAGCGCCGGGTGGCTCTGTTCACTTCCAATACTTTGTAGTTTTCACCATAGTGGAGACTGAAAAGTCCTTTTTATCGGCTGTAAGTATTCGCCCTGGATATTTGCGAGCCACATACTTCACTACACCATACCTAATCAGTTCCAACAGCAGCATTTCATGCTACGTCTCTTCTGAAATTGGGGACTGTGTAGGAAAGTTGGGGCATACCAGATCTAGTAGAAATGGCTCATCTTTATTCTCATCATTGTACTAGGAAACAAGAAATAACAGCTATCCTCACTATCAGTATACGGTATAGCAAGAAAGAAAGGCTCATCAGTAGTAGTGCTACTAATCTCTTCCTTCTTTGAACGTTCCTTTGATTTCGTAGCCATGTTTTTTTTTTTTTCTTTCTTTGTACCTTCAACGTAAAATGTTTTTATTGTATTTTCTCTGCTTTTATTTTTGTCCTCAGCTTTTTTCCTCTAACAGTCCGTTTTCATGGTCCTGCTTTTGGAACAGGCTGAATGTCTGCAGGGGTTACAAGTTGACATGTTTCGGAGGAGCGGGTTGCACTAGTGGGGATTAATGGTTCACGCCTTTCAACGCTAGCAATAGGGACATTTTAACACTAGTACTACCCCTAAGCAGTAGTAGGAACATTTTCAACACCAGCATCACCTGTACTAGTAGAAGGGATAGCAGTCTGTGTATGTATCTATAACTAAGCGATATCACGCCAATATCATGGTGGGGTAAGTTGGCATAGATCGCTGTGCCTATGCCAAGATACAACTCCGGGCTCTGCTAATTAGCTTCGGCTAGTGTACCCGTACCGAACGCTTCCCTCATCACAAGCGGATGTTTGGCCAGAATCTGTATCTGGACAGCGGCTCTTGTGATGGTAAATTAAGCGGGCGATGGGCACCACCGGACCAGATTTGTATCTGAATCCACGGTGTCTAGAGTCGTAAGTGGTTGGAATATGTTGTTTGGACGAGGGGTTCCCTAACTTTGGTTAGTCCCCTGATATGCCTGCGGGTGGTGCAGGGCGGGGAATCCCATTGTTAACCCCAAGCTGACTCTGCCAACTAGCCCAAAGGCATTTTCTGGAAATCAAGGTCTACCCTGTCCAGAATACAAACGACTGGGAATCCAGTAACTGTATCAAGCCCCAGGCTATTATTCACTGTATCTGCCATAAACTTGGAGTACTTAAACAAAAATTTCAAGGGTACTGAAAAACGAAAAGTAAATCGGAACAAAAATTTACTCACTAGAAAGAAAATCACAAAAAAAAAAAAAATCCATATTCTTCGAACGCACGATAGCAAAACACTAAAAATGTTGTAGATGGCGAAGTAGGTTGCCGAGTATGTCTCATCAAGACGGCAGCGCTGTGGGCTCTGTGTACTAGAAAATAAAAGCACAGTGCCAACGTACCCCTTATGCCAAATAGCCCCGATCTCCCCTATATATACATTTTAACTTTCATCTACATTTTAGACATCAGAATAAGTAGAAAAAGGTTTTTATTTACTGCGGCTATGCGGAAACATGAGTGCAAATTATTTTCTTAAGCCATGAATATATCCAAAATATCGAATTGAAACTAAGTGCTGAGTAAATTAAATACCATATCTTCCTTTTTGCGATTTGCCTATATTTCAGGACTATGACTTGGGAGCCAGTTGGATAAGAGAATCAAACCCGGCCAAATTAACTGAAAAGGACTTGATGAGTGTCCTTGTACAGTGGTGTGATTTGGAAGAACATGACAGGGTAAGTTGGGGGTATCATGCTACTTATTAGGGTGGAGCGAAAAAAATGAATTTTTGATTTTCGTAAACTGGTACCTTTCATTTACTGTGAATGAGGAAAAGTAACAATTCTGTAAAATATTTCACTTTTACGACGTCATCTTTAGTCTGCGCATTTGGCTTAAAGTTTTGAAATTTAGATTTTTTTTAGATTTTTCAAATTTTTTTAAAAAATATTGCAAATGATAAAACTAGTGACGGGTGGTTATTAAATGGAAGAAAAAGGTTTGAAATATACAAAAAATTTTTAAAAATCATTTCAGATTATAATTTCAGTCTGCGCATTAGGCCCAAAGTTCATCAAATTTTCAGAAATTTCCGATATTTTCAATATTAGCAGAAATTTTATAATTCAATATTTCCTCTCAATATTTACTAAAAGTGCCTTCAAAACATTTTCTTAATCATTTTTTTGTTTCTTTGAACTACTCAACTCTATGCTTGCTCATTGAAATTACCCAGGACTCACCACGAGGAAGTGGCCGCACTTTGGGTGTCATTCGCGCTCCCCTTGCTTCCAACCGATGAGAGCACACATTTACATTTCTTAGACAAGTCAGAAACAATAAATTGTTTCTTTGAGTAGGAAATTGTTTGCATTGGTTTTGATGGATGCACTACAAAGACAGGAAAATAAAGGTGTAATACGGAAACTGGAAGAAAAACTTGGTAGACCTCTGTAATAAAACATTTGCCAATTACATTTGAATGAATTTAATTTGCTGCATTTTTTGCAAAAGCTAGATGGACCTACCAGTGGACCAAAGTAATTTTTGGTCCTCTTAGACGAAGCTAAACATGTTATACTTTCAAAGCAGTTCAATATGAACCTCTATAGAATTTGTCATTGATCAGATTGATTTTGACAATAAAAATGGTTTAAGTACTGAGCAACAGTAACTTCATGAGATGAGCAAGGTAGTTTTGACTGGGAAAATATCCAAAAAAATGTGAAACAGAAGTCCAAGAAAGCTTTCCCTAGTCAGATGTTGACTACAGCAAATATAATCTTTAGACTATAATTTTTAAAAGAGTTCATAACTTTCGCGGGTAAAAGTTTCCTTGCTCTTTAAGGATGAAGTACATACGTTACTAAATTTAGCTATGAATTCGTGTGAGGTTTTAAAGATTATCTCTCCGGGAAAAAAGAGAACATTGTATTCACATCTATTCAAAACAATGTATACTTTGCACCCAAGAAATATGCTGTTATCAAATGTATGTATGTTTTTTCCTTATACAAATCCAGTTTTCGTCGGATTTTCAACAAACTTGGCACAGAGGTTCCCTGATGCATTAGAATTCACATAGGCAGAGGTTTTGAAATTTAAAAAAAATCCAAAAAGCCCAAAATTCAAATCTTTTGTCTCAAAATGGCCATTTTCTTATAATTTTGAATAGATAGAGTAATAGACATAAGACTTTAAGCACACAAATTGATAAAATGTAACACATTTAAATAGGAGTATTTTCCTACAAAGATTACAATCAACAATGAATTATCCATTTAAGGCTCAACTATTTCTTTTTAGCATGAAATAAGTTTTTATATTCCCATGTGGATAGAATTCATTCAAATATTTTTTAGAGCTATGTTGTATTAATAAGCACCCGGGCAACGCCGGGAAATAACCTGGTTAGTTCATAAGAGAGAGTATATAAAGAAACTTGTTTTAAATCGTATTATAAACGCTCAATCTAGAAAACAAACAAGCAAACAAGTAAGAACGCTTCAGATCCCAAAAAATAGACAACAATCTATTTTCATACATTACATACATAAATCAAAAGTCAGTATACATCGATAGGATTTCTTGCCATGATGTGGAAATTACAAAGCTAATTTTTACAGGTAATTTAACAACACAACATTAACAAAGATTATGGAAGCTGAGAATTTAAATATGATTTCTGAATGCGCTCTTTTTAAACTGCCATTCAAGACTCAATCAGTTGAAAGAGCTGTCGAATAGGTCACAAGCTCTTCAAAATTGGTACGTAATCACAGGAAAAGAAAAAGTTTAGTAAAAACGAGGATATCTGACAGAAATATTTGATCAATTTACGACACAAAGGAACAATTTAACTGTGAAAGACGTATCTAAGAAATGTAACGTGCTTGCATTGGTTGGAAGGAAGGGTTCACGTGTAGGACTAGAAGTGCGGTCACCTCCTCGTGGTGACTTCTGGGTAGTTCCACATGAGCTAGCGAAGAGTTGCAGGGTTCAAAGTAATAACAAAATTAATAAAAACAAGTTTGAAAACACTTCAAGTGATTATTGAGAGGAAATACTGAGTTAAAAAATGCCGAAAATATCAGAAATTTTGGGAAATTTGATGAACTTTGAGCGCAATGCACGAACTGAAATAATAATCTAAAATGGTTTTAAAAAATTCTTTGTATATTTCAAACCTTTTTCTTCCATTTAATAACCATCCGTCACTAGTTTTATCATTTACAATATTTTTTTAAAAATTTTGAAAAAACCAAAAAAAATCAGAAATTTTAAAACTTTAGACCAAATGCGCAGACTATAGATGACGTCGCAAAAGTGAAATATTTTATAGAATTGGTACTTATCCTCATTCACAGTAAATGAAAGGTACCCGTTTACGAAAATCAAAAATTCATTTTTTTCGCTCCACCCTACTACTTATAGCAAAGAAATTTTTTCGAAAGGTGTCATCATGTTGGTGAAAATTAAAAAATAATATCCCTAGCCTTTTCTCAAGGAAATTGTAAACGCTGAGTAAATCGCATCAAAAGCTCCCTCTCCCTTTCTCAAAGAAAGACGAATTAAAGCATCAGTGTCAAACGCAAATATGATTTACAAAGCATTGTCTGTAGCGTCTTAGCTTTTGTTAGATGTCCAAATCTAACGTTAAGGACTTTGCAGTCTTGTAGTTCAGACAATTTGTAAGCCAACCTCTTGACACAACGTCAGACACATAATCGTCACATTATCATTATATTTATCAGTTTAAGGGTTTTAGTTTTGATCAATATTTTCGAGATCGACATTTTTTCCTCAATTTTGGAATTTTTTTCAAAAAGTCTTCGCGTGCCACTGTTACTGCTCTGCCGTGCCACATTGTGGCACGCGTACCCCGGGTTGGCCACCACTGTTTAAGACCAATGTAGGCCCCGATTTTTGGGTCAATTTTTGCTGAGATTTGATTCTAAAGTTAAGTATTAGATCTGGTCTACTATATCAGAAATGCGTGGAGCTACGGCCCACATATAAGTGAAACAGACTTACACGACATTTTGGTATCAATCGTAATAATAGTATGTGCACAAAAATCACATTGAAGAGAACTGGAGTCTAAGCTTCAGACGCATTGCTTAGTTGTCGTTAGACCAATTCAGGACACAAGCCAATATTAATTTACAAAATCAATTATCGTGCTAGATTTTCTTAAAGTGACCATTTACACAAAGTCTCATCAGAGAGAGAAAGAGAGTTATTTTTTACGACATAGCTACTAGTTATTACAATGTTGCACTTTAAAATGCTTAAAACAATGTTGACTAGGTTATCCTGTCCTCTCAAAGAGTTTGATCTGGAACAATTTAGAATAGGTCATGAAATAATCTGTTAGACAAGGGCGGAAAAATCGCCGTAAGCAAACCGTATGAGCCCAAGCAAAATATTTTGCCCTTAGTGCTACGTATTCTTTTATGCGAGAATGCACCTTTGGTTGAAGCGGGAACATGCTCCAGGTGATGATCCGTATGGAATTATAGACGAAAAAATTGTCCCTTTATAGTTAATGGCGATGCTGCTGCAAATATTGAAGTGACTGAAACTATTGACCTACATAAAGTAGCTTGCAAAGAACGGGTTACTATTAGTGAAGCAGGCATTACATACTCTGGGTTCCAAGAAGACGTCAGAGTTGTTGACAATCTGATGCTGTATATGGCAAAACTTGAATCAAAGAAGCAAGATGCATAAGAGAGGCAAATGAAGATCACTTGCCCCTTTTTTCGCTTATCCAGAACTGCGTTACACCAAAAGTTTCTGCACGTAATTTAGTAGTTATTAAATTGGTTCGTAAATAAACATACACACACACACACACACACACACACACACACACACACACATATATATATATATATATATATATATATATATATATATATATATATATATATATATATATATATATATATATATATATATATATATATATATATATATATATATATATATATATATGTGTGTGTGTGTGTGTGTGTGTGTGTGTGTATATATATACGTATACAGGGTGATTATAAATTAACAGGAGGTGTTTGAAGCCCTCTAGCTTGAGAATCACTGGGCAAAACATTGCCAAATTTCGTGAGCGTGCATATTAGACCATAAGATTTTGATTTCTGGAATAACAAAATTTGTTTGAAAAATCACCACCAGGGGGAAATTCGACGTTGTAAAAATTTATTACACTGAATATCGCGAATTAAACTTGAAAAAATGATGTATAATACAGGGAACAATTATAAATGTGTAAGAAAACAAATTAACTTTGTTGTCATGCTTGTATTGCAATTTTCCATAGCAAATAATTTTCATCATTTAAGGTTTTTTTTGTTTATAACATCAAAAGAATGTTTTTAGTTTCTAATTTCATGCGTAAATTTATTTCAGATGGAGTCTGTCTACGATGTATCAGGAAAATACATGGATCTTTTAACGGTAAGTCAATATAAATATTTCAATGTTGTTCATTAACTTGAAATATTTCTTGTTAAGTTTTGAAGATTCTCAAATTTTATTAAAAAGAATAATCTAAATATATACTTAAATTATATTGTCTGTTTTTAGCCTACTTTCCCGTTAAAAATAAAAGAGACGAAAAAAGCATTAAAATTGGCTTAATGCATCCAAAAAATGTCGCCAAGTCCAAAAAATATCGCCAAGTCCAAAAAATATCGCCAAGTTCAAAAAATATCGCCAAGTAAAAAAAAGTCAAAAAGAAACAAAAAAATGAAATAAATATCGAAAAATTAAAAATTTGAAAGTAGGGTATTGAGATGGGGAATTTGTGCGTCGGTCGGTCTGTCTGTCTGTCTGTCCCCCCCTAATAACTTTTGAATGAACATTCCGATTTGGACAAACTTTTTTTTGTTGGAAAGATCTCGGCGAGTACAGCTCATTCCCATATTTGATTTTTTGATTTGAACAATTTTTGGTTCAACTTTGAGCCGTTCAAATAACCGGTCCCGCGATACTAACTTTTTAATGAACAGTCCGATTTGAACAAACTTTTTTTTGTTGGAAAGAACTTTTCAAGGATACTTCATTCCCGTATTTACATTTCCGATTTGAACAATTTTTTGTTCAACATTGAACCGCTCAAGCAAGCTGTCACCCCTAATAACTTTTGAGTAAACAGTCCGAAAAAAAAATGACTGACTGTGCAGACGATTTTTTGTTTATTTATTCATTTGTTTTATTGAATTTATTATTATTATTATTATTATTATTGGCAGACGATTTTTTTTGTAACAAAAATGTTTCATTCACGAGGGCATTTTATTCTTTATTTATATTTAACAACTGGCAACGGATTAAAAGTGAAATTCGAGACATTTTATCAACGGACGAGTTTTTTTTTTCTTTTTTTTTCTTTATTTTTTTCCTTTCTTTGATAAAATGTGTTTTGATGTACTTTGTACTTTTAATTTTTTTTTGAAAACAATTGAGGAATTTTTCTACGGAAGAACTGTAACAGTTACATTCTTTAAAAGGTGCGACAAAGCTTTATTTATTCATTTATTTACTTTTTATGTGTCTATTTCATCTGATGAGAGGGGCATATTTTGCTTTTAGAAATCAGCTTCTAGTGCTATAGAGGTATGTTTGACATAATTTTCAGTTTCAGATAATCAAGAGAATATTTATCAGATGCTACAATGCCGATGTCGGTGTACGGGAAAGTAGGCTCGTTTAGTTCTTGACAGAACTTCTTGTTATGTAAATAGATTTGAGATCAATTAATTAAAAATAAAATAATTTAACGTTTTTTGAATTTGTAATTTTTTGCTAAATAGAACTAGATTTAATTATTATTTTAATCAATTGTAGTAAGTAATAAAACTCAACTCCCTTCTAATTACGAAACGCGTGTATGGATGAAATTTTCCCCAATAATTCATTTTGAGCTAGAAATAAAAATAAAATTTTTAGAGCATTGCATTGCATTTAGAGATAGTCGTAGAAAAAAAAAACGAAACACTCTGAATTATTGAACTTCTATACTTACAAAGAACAAAAGAAAGGTATCTTCTAACATGGATTAAAGTATTCTTTAAAACTACGTGAGTAAGATTTTGATAAGGGGCCATATACAAAGCGAAATGAGCACAAAGTCTGAATTTTCAAAGAGGAACCCCCTATATTTGGTTACATAATTAGGCGCAGAGGGCCGATAGTAAGCTGGATACCAAACGGCATTACTTTAGGACCAATAGAACAAAAGTTATGAACGACCAAGGATTTAGGCACCACCACCACATTTAAAATGCTACTTTCAAGGTAGAAATTTACAAAGAGTAGACAAATCATATTTTTTCGATTAAATTACCTAAAGCTACTCGCAATAATACGTTTGCTTTTCGTAATTATTAAAAATTCTCATGTTTTGTTAAAGTTATAATATTTTTTGAAACTCAGAAGAGAAAACCGTACTGTGCAGAGTTCAAGGGAAAAATGCAACATTCTATCTTTTTGATTAAACATAGATAGATGCATACTTTTAGCTATGCACTAACCCTTGCAGCACATACCTTCTAGAGAGAGGTTGCAATTTAAAAGTAGCCTCTTTTATTTATATACTAGCGGTACCCGCACGGCTTTGCCCGTGGTATAAAATTAAAAGTTCATTTGCAAAATAATTGATATAGCAGAAAAAACGCTCTATTTTAGTTTTATTCAACTATAATTCCTTCAAAGTGATATAAAGATCTGATATGGACTCCACACTACCTAATTTTACGTGTAAATTTCTTAGCAGAGGCCTTAAGAGCTAAAATAGTGCTTGGAGTGAGCAAGATAACAATTCAAACATTTGTATCCCTAGTTTGCTACGAAACAATGCAAAAAAACGTTTTACAATGATTAATCTCCTAAATATCGTCAATTTTAACATCATTCAGTGGATTTTTCGCAAAATATCGCCAACAGCGCCAAATTGAACCTAAATAAAAAAAAAAAAAAATTTTTCGCCAATTGGCGTCAAATACTTGGCGATCAAAAACTTGGCGATATATCGCCACGTGGTCGCGCCAATTCATATCACTTTTGTTAACCAATTCATATCACCTTGCATTGAAAACACTGATTTACCCGATAAATGAGGTAAAACACCCCCTTGGAACATTCGAATGCAACCCCAAGGGAGATGGACAAAAATAAGCCAAAAGAGAAAATAAGAACAATTTTGTTGATAACAGGAACCAACAGAAATCTTACCAAAGTTTAAAAGAAGAAGAAAGTTTTCTTTCCTAGCTTAAAAAACAAAACAATACATTTTCCGAAATGAAACACTTTAAAAAAGCGATGCAAAATCGCAATTGATACGATATTTCGTTAATATGTGCTTTAGGTACCCTTTTCTCGCTAAATGAACGATAGGCGCGCCAAGCGTGGTAACCCTAGCTATTTTGCGTAGTTGACTTTTTGAAAACGCGCCAAGCAGGGTCCTAAAGCATCTTCACCGGGAAAAAGACAGGGTTGCCAGAGAATTGGAGCAAAAACATACTACGCCTCCTCTAAAAAAAATATTACAAAATACTACTGTTTCCAAACGTTGCCAAAATCAATGTTGCTGAAATGCGAAATCTATGAAAATGAAAAAAAAAAAAAAAAATCCGCCAAATCTTTTAATTAAGTCATTAGTGTATTGGAAACAGGGTTGCCAGAAAAATACTACGCTCCTTATTTGGGCCGAAAAAATACTACCGTAGAATCAAAAATACTACGTCTGGCCGTAGCCTACGAAGATTGACGCTGGCAACCCTGGAAAAAGAACGAAACAAAAATAAGTATAAACACGTAACCATAGTAACAACATGAAAAGTTGATTTCCGTTGATAAAATAATTCATTTTATCTCTCTTTTCAAACAAATTTTATTTTAGAGCTCAACCATTTTCGAATCGTTTGGCTTGCTTTACTGAAGGTAAGCCTTGAATTTCGGGATTCTAAAAACAATTGTTACAGCTCTCCTGATGATCGTAGAAACTTCGAAAAACTTCATTTTGTGCAGAAAATTTCAAGCTTTCGAATGACATAAGACTTGAAAATGTGTGTGAAGTATTTCTTCCCTATTTTATCGAATTTCCGCTAAGAATTCGAATAGAAAAAGAACGAAATGGAATGTTCGAAAAATCGCTTCGAGGTGCAAAACTACATGCTACAAACTAATTTTGTACCAAGTGGCATGAAAATCGACCGAACGGTTTTGGCGCTACGCGCGTAACAGACAGAAAGAAAGACAGACAAACCTTCAGCTTTATTATTAGTAGAGAAGAGAAACTACTGTATTAGGATTGGCAATAATATTAAAATCGTTGCTCAGAATTAAAAAAAAAACGTCTAATCGTCTCAGATTATTCCGAATAACCTTCCGAGATGCAACAGTTTCCTATGAAAATCAAGTGTCCACGCAAAAAGTTTTCTGAATTGCTATATGTTGCACGAAAGCAGACTTCTCACTAATGGACATAAAATTGGATTGTCTACCAGTTTTAAAATATACTCAGCAGTTTTATGTACCGTTTCGCTTTCAACATATTAATACTGATGAAAACTAAACACTATATAAAAACGCTGAGCATATATTGAAACTGGTGGTTAAGCATATTCCTCTTTCTTTACATGGGAATTTCCTGCTATTGTTTCAATTAGCGCAGTTGTATATGGTCCCTATAAATGGTTCTTTTAGCATATCTGAAAAACTACTGGATATTTTGAGCTCCCATTTTGCATCCTCCTTTGAAACCCCTTCTAGATTCTTTATTCATCAAAATATTATATGGTTCCAGATCATCATTTTTTCAAATATTAATTTCATAATTCATAAAAAATTCAAAATTTTATCTGAGAGGAAGTCAATGACAATTTTGTGTTAGGTTGGTTCATATTTTGATATAAAAAAAAACAAACTTTGCGTACCTATCGTGGTTTAGGTATTATGTGCCCAAGTATCAAAAATATTTTTAACATTACGGGACGGTTTTTTCTCAGTTCATTTGTGAAGCAACGGCTGGAGCAAATTTAAAACGATTTGGTATACAAAGTTAAATGATGTTGCTGATCACAAATATACCATAAAAGGGGGGGGGGGAATTATAGAAAATTTCAAAGTTGATGCCGATTTTTATATGAAGCCCTTAACAACAATTTACCAATGTATATTTATAGAGCACATTATTCCATAAAAAAATAACATATTACACGTGTCTCTAGTGTTAATAGTCTTTGAATACGAACGAGTGTTTAGTTTTATTTTCTATGACTGTGCATTAATGTTGAAACTTTCTCAAAATTTCGCTCTTACTTATGAAGGAATTTTCATGGTTGTCTCTCACGCGTTGTTGCTTTCCTAAAAAAAGAAACGGTGCCCCAGAACCCGCAACAGAGTGAACAGACAACAAGCACGACAATCTGAAAAAAATGGAGATAATGTTTCAGATAAACGAGCAGAACGGAATTCCAAAGGCAGCAGCAAGAGAAACGAAAACTGAAGAACTTAAAGAAATATTAGAAAGGATGAGACATACAATAGAATTGGTACTTTTCAATCAAAGATACGCTACTTAAGTTAGGGGTTTGTTTACTTGCTACCTCGTTGACAGAAGACAAATCACGTAAAGCAATTTAACAAGTAGAAGAATGTAGGGCAAAGTGAAATGGTAAAATATTTTCATAGTTTGCAATACCACCAATCTAGTAATATTTTAACTAATTTCTTAGACATGTAGTTAATTTCTGAACAAAGTATAAATCATGCCAAATATCAACGAAAAAAAATTATCGTCATTTTCGAAATTTAATACGTTTATTAAAATATGCTACTGTTTTCCAGTGCAGTCCATATTTAGCTTATATTTGGCATGTTTTTATTTTAAATTTTCAATGTTATTAGTCAAGTGGGCGCGAGGCAAAGTGAAATAGCTCATTTCGTTTGCTTATGCACTTTTGCTAAATCACGTACGTATTTCTTCATTTATTAATTTATTCACGTTCTTTTACTTATTAATTCACTAATTTATTCATTCATCTTTTTCTAATAATTACGGATATATTATTGGAAAAAGTCAACGCAAAAACAAAAATGTCAAATTGATAGTAATTGGCCACCTTATCATAGTGATTGGTAATAAAATCATACAGTTATTGGCCATGTAGACATTCAATATTATGCTGGATTATCTCTATATATAGAGATGACGGGTCTGTTTGTTTGTAACCGCTGGCCAGAAGCCCCCACAGCACCTTCAGACCTGAAACTTGGCCCAAAAATTCGAACGTATCCCCGTGTGATGCAGTTCGAAAGCCAAATTCTAAATTTCGAATTAAGTATTTATAAATTAATTATTTAGTCTCATTTTTGGTGTATCCGCCATAATTGAGGAGGGGGACCTTCCCCCACCCCAAAACATTATACATCGCTGGAAAGGTTTTTTTTTTATGAAAAAGAAAACATTCATCACATTTCTCTCCGTTAATTAGGACAGGAGATACTAATTAATCAAATTTAGTCAATTTTCAAGACATAACTCTGTACGCAAAACTGAAACACTACATCCATTTTTCATACAAGCTGCTCTTTCTTCAGTGGTTTGAATTTACGTATAGAGTTAAGCCTTGTTAACTTTTTTAGATATATTATTAGAAAAAAGTCAACGCAAAAACAAAAATGTCAAATGGATAGTAATTGGCCACCTTATCATAGTTATTGGCTATGAAACCATACAGTTATTGGCCATGTAAACATTCAATGTTATACTGGTTTATTCATATATATAAGAAAATATTATTCCTTTACATGAATATAGTATACCATTGTATGAAGGTATTATACCGTTAATTGAATATATTTTCCATTCATTAAATATATTATAACATTATAGCATTCAATATCTTTCTCCATCTTTCCCTTTTCTATTTTTTGGCTTCTCTTTATTTGTTTTAGTCTTCTTTAAAGCATTTTCTTTCTGTACGGCTGCTTGTCCATTCCGTTTTCTTTTCTTTTCTTTATTTTTAAATCGTTTTGCTGCTTTTCTTGTTCATTGTTTTTAATAGCTGCTCTATAACTCTCGGAAATTATAAGAATGGTTTTTTTGTCTATCCTATTAAGAAAGATTCTCCTACTTTTTGGCGCATTTTGTTGGTAATCATCGATAAATTTATTGCAATGAGTTGTTTTGTTTGAAGTAGCTGACGTACACAAATTAATTGCAAGTATTTTATTTGTTAGTAAAAAGAAATTGACAACAGTTAAAAATTTTAAAAATTAAATAGCGTGAAAGCGATTTTTTTATAAATTAATTTTTCGCATTGTTGACTAAGCGCAAAAATCACACCACCCTCCCCCTGGAGCGATTGGCGCCAAAATTTAATCGCTGCTTGCTTTCATATTGGGTTAGTGTTATTCCAAATTTCATTCAAATCGCAGCAATATTTCTCAAGATACAGTAGGTACAGTGACAAAATAAGCACTTTTGATTGCTCCACCTCCCCTTCGAGATATTGACACACAAATTGAATCAGCACCTGTACTCAAAAGGGTCTACATATGGACTAATTTTAGTTTGATTCCGCCGGTTACTTCCTGAGATATAGCAATCACCCACGCGCAGAACACGTGCAATTGTTCCACCCCCCCCCCGGGAGGAATACGCTAAAAAAAGTCAAGTGCACTATTTCACATGGTGGTACAGTCATAGAAAAAAAACGAAACACTCGCTCGTATTCGAAGACTATTAACACTAGAGACACGTGTAATATGTTATTTTTTCAGGAATAATGTGCTCTATAAATTTCTATTGGTAAATTGTTGTTAAGGGGTCGTCTTCATATAAAAATTGGTATCAACTTCAAAATTTTCTACAAAAACCCCCATTTTTTATCGAATATTTGTGATCAGCAACATCATTTAACTTTGTATACCAAATAGTTTTAAATTTGCTCCAGCCGTTGCGTCACAATTGAACTGAGAAAAAACCGTCCCGTAATGTTAAAAATATTTTTGATACTTGGGCATATAATACCTAAACCACGATAGGTACGGCAAGGTTTGTTTTTTTATATCAAAGTATGAACCAATCCAACAATAAAAACGTCATTGACTTCCTCTCAGATAAAATTTTGAATTTTTTATGAATTATGAAATTCATATTTGAAAAAATGATGATCTGGAACTATATAATATTTTGATGGAGAAACAATCTAGAAGGGATTTCAAAAAAGAATCCAAAATGGGAGCTCAAAATATCCAGCAGTTTTTGAGATGTGCTAAAAGAACTATTTTTAGGGACCATATACAACTGCAAACTGAAACAATAGCAGGGAATTTTTATGCAAAGAAAGAGGAATATGCTTATCCACCAGTTGCAGAACATGCTCAGCGTTTTTACATAGTATTTAGTTTTCATCAATTATAATATGTTGAAAGCAAAACGGTTAATAAAACTGCTGAGTGTATTTTAAAACTGGTAGACAATCCATTTTTTTTTTCCATTAGTGAGAAGTCTGCATTTATGTAACATGTAGCAATTCAGAAATTTTTTTACGTGGACACTTGATTTTCACAGAAAACTGTGGTGTCTCGGAAGATTTTTTGGAATAATTTGTAACGATTAGACGTTTTTTTAAATTCTGAGCCACGGTTTAAACATTTTTGCCAATCCTAATAAAGTAGTTTATATAAATACAAGAGGTTACTTTTAAGTTGTAACCTCTCTCCAGAAGGTGTGTGCTGCATGGGTTAGTGCGTAGCTAAAAGTATGCATCTATCTTTGTGTAATCAAAGAGATAGAATGCTGCGTTTTTCTCTTGAACTCTACACAGTAGGGTTTTCTCTTCCAAATTTCAAAAAATATTATAACTTTAACAAAACTCGAGAATTTTTAATTAATTACGAAAAGCAAACGTATTATTGCGAGTAGCTTTAGGTAATTGAATCGAAAAAATATGATTTGTCTACTCTTTGTAAATTTCGACCTTGAAAGTAGCATTTCAAATGTGGTGGTGGTCCCTAAATCTTTGGTCGGTCATAACTTTTGTTCTACTGGTCCTAAAGTGATGCCGCTTGGTACACAGCATACTTTTGGCCCTCCGTACCTAATTATGTAACCAAATGTAGGGGTTCCTATTTGAAAATTCAGACTTTGAGTTCATTTCACTTTGTATATAGCCCCTTATCAAAATTTTACTCACATAATTTTATGGAAGACTTTAATCCATGTCAGAAGACACCTTTCTTTTGTTCTTGGCAAGTATAACAGCCGAATAATTCAGAGTGTTTCGTTTTTTTTTCTATGACTGTACATATGTGCAAAAATTTTTATTCGATTTCATGCAGTAGTTTTTGCTCTAGCGCGGCCACAAAAACTGGTCACACACATACAGACTTACACTTCTATATATTAGATATAGAAGAAAGTAAAAAGCAAGAAATATAATGTCTTTCACGCCATCTCTTTGAAGTGATTACAATCTAACAGTAATCCTTAAATAAGCAAGATTTCACTGGCTGGGAGGTTTGTTAAATTTCCCGATTGTTGCCAAACTACGACGCCAAATACGAAGGGTAACTGAATAGCGGTGTTACCGAAAATGATAGAATCGAACTATTATTGTTACAAATTTAATGATGGCGGCATTAAATACATGTTTTAAACATGCAACAAAATACTCTTTAGACTGCAAACAACTACTGTTCCTTCCCAGAGCGTTTTCTTTTACTTTGATTTGGAGAAAGTAGTGCTTCACAGGCTGAAAGGTTTGGTAAATTTCCCGATTGTCGCCAAACTTTACGACGCCAAATACGAAGAGTAACTGAATATCCATCACTAATTTTTCAAAAATAATAGTTCCATTCTGATATTTTCGCTAACACCGAATTTTGAGGAAGTCAACTGAATAAATTTAAATTCACTCCAACCCCCTCGGAAGTAAAATTATTATATACTATAGTTCAAATGCACTCCACAACCTTTTAAATTCCACTTAAAGTCATGCTAAAGTTAGATCAATTCGCTAAATATATCAAAAAGGCAGAAAGTTAGGTAAGTAACAGGTGATATGGATTAATCAAATTGAATAAATTTTCAAAGCTTAAATCTATACCCAAAATTAAACCACTATGTAACTTCAGGGAAAAAAGAGCAGTCTGTCTGGAAAATGGACCTAGTGTTTCAGTTTTTCGTACATAGTTAAGCCTTGAAAATTGACTAAATTTGATTAACTAATATCTCCTGTTCTAATAACGGAGAGAAACGTGCTAAAACTTTTCTTTTTCAGAAAAAAAAAAACCCTTTACAGCGATGTATAATGCTGGGGGGTGGGGGAAGGTTTTCCCCTCTCAATTATGGCGGATACACCAAAAATGAGATTAATTAATTAATTAAATAACAACTAATTCGAAATTTAGAATTTGACCTCTGAGATGCATTTCACGGGGATACGTTCGAATTTTTATACGAAGTTTCAGGTCTGTAGGTGCTGTGGAGGCTTCTGGCCAGCGGTTGCAAACATACAAACAAACAAACAAACACCGTCATATTTACATAGAGAGATTACTTTTTCTCATATATAATTTAATTCAATCATTAATTTATTTCTTCGTTTATTTTTCCGTTACTAATTCATTTATTTATTTACGCATTCATTTGATGAAAACGTTTAAGATTTTTTTAAATGCACCACAGTAAATTTTCATGGTTTGTTTTGAACTGTCATATAGGGTTTTTAACTAAATCATACTAAGCAAGATACTATTGTGTTCTTTTACTACAAGTTACGGTTTTATTTAAGATAGTTTGGTTACATACAGCAGTTTTCGTTTACCTGCAAGACCCTTATTTGCACTACCGTTCGTATTAGATGCATACTTTGGATTGAAAAAATGCTTAAGATATGGTGGTGAACTAAGATAATCAAAGATTGAAGCGGGGAGCAAATACGAAATCTAATGTTTTATTCGGCACCTATATCATCTAACTTGTATTTAGAAAATCAAGAACATAAAAAACAATAAATCGAGCAAAAATGTACAACAGCCAAAATATTTCCTATTTGCCATTGCTTTTCAGTTTCTACGGAACTGTTATTTACAAATGACATTTATTAACTTTTTTATTGCAGAAAGCTTGTAATGGCGGTAACAGTGAACAATGTGAGCAGTGGACTAACTTTTCAGTAAGTATAATATTAATTTCATGAGTTACGGTAATTTTGCAATATTCCGTTAAAATGTATTTTCTTGGTAAATTTTGTAGAGGTTTTAAAGCAATGGTAGAGCTAGACATGTGCAAACTGTGTTGCGGTACAGCCCATCAGTGATACGGAACCTGGGGTACATTTAAAAAATGCAGACTGCAGTATGTACAAGGACAAGGGTCCAGAAAACTCCCATTATACAAGCCCCAGCAAGAGTTTAGAACCCCCACTGTTTGAAAACTTTTATAATACATAACCATACACTGTAAAAAAAAAAAAACGCATTTTTTCTGCTAGAGGCCTACTGACCAGAAAAAAAAAAAACTCGCAAAGTCAGCAATTTTCCTAAAATTAGTGTTTTGAAAACTCTTCCAGGAAGCGAACTGTCTCTCTTAAAGAAAAAAAATAGAAATTTTTCCCTCTTCTAATTCAAATGAGGGTTGAAAACGTATTCAAAAAGTGCCTGAAGATTCATCTTTTTTGCTAGTGCAACAACCTATTACAGGTTTTGGCTGCCTAGACAGCGTGCTTCCTCCTGCCTATACGGTATGCAGTAACTCTTTGCCAGCTTTTAATTTTTAAGCTCTAAATTTGCAGTGCCATTAAGCCACCTTGTTGGTGGTCTTCCCCTCCCACGTGACCCCAAACGAGTCTTGAAGGTATATATTCGTGTAGGGTTGTTTACAGATCTTCTTCAGATATGTCTGAGCCATCCAAGTTTGCTACTTCGGAAACTCGAAATCGAAACTGGTCCATCCTCGTTAACTGGCCCAAATATTGTTCTAACCAGGAAAGTATTTGACATGAAAAAAGTTAAAAATGGTACAGTCATAGAAAACAAAAACGAAACACTCTGCATTATTCGGCTGCTATACGTGCCAAGAACAAAAGAAAGAAGTCTTCGGACATGGATTAAAGTCTTCTTTAAAACTATGAGAGTAAAATTTTGATAAGGGGCTATATACAAAGTGAAATAAACTCAAAGTCTGAATTTTCAAATAGGAACCCCTACATTTGGTTACATAATTAGGTACGGAGGGCCAAAAGTATGCTGGGTACCAAACGACATTACTTTAGGACCAGTAGAACAAAAGTTATGACCGACCAAAGATTTAGGGACCACCACCACATGTAAAATGCTACTTTCCAGGTCGAAAATTACAAAGAATAGACAAATCATATTTTTTCGATTAAATTACCTAAAGCTACTCGCAATAATACGCTTGCTTTTCGTAATTAATTGAAAATTCTAGGGTTTTGTTAAAGTTATAATATTTTTTGAAATTTGGAAGAGAAAACCCTACTGTGTAGAATTCAAGGGAAAAACGCAACATTCTATCTTTTTGATTAAACGAAGATAGATGCATACTTTTAGCTACGCACTAACTGTTGCAACACACACCTTCTGGAGAGAGGTTACAACTTAAAAGTAACCTCTTGTATTTATATAAACTACTGTAATAGGATTGGCAAAAATGTTAAAACCGTGGCTCAGAATTTAAAACAAAACGTCTAATCATTACAAATTATTCCAAATAAGCTTCCGAGGCGCCACAGTTTTCTATGAAAATCAAGTGTCCACGAAATTTTTTTTCTGAATTGCTACATATTGCATGAATGCAGACTTCTCACTAATGGACAAAAAATTGGATTGTCTACCAGTTTTAAAATATACTCAGCAGTTTTATTAGCGTTTCGCTTTTAACTTATAACTGTTGAAAACTAAATACAGCGTATAAAAACGCTGAACATGTTCTGCAACTGGTGGATAAGCATATTCTTTGCATAAAAATTCCCTGCTATTGTTTCAGTTTGCAGTTGTATATGGTCCCTAAAAATGGTTCTTTTAGCATATCTCAAAAACTACTGGATATTTTGAGCTCCCATTTTGGATTCTCCTGTGAAACCCCTTCTAGATTGTTTCTCCATCAAAATATTATATGGTTCCAGATTATCATTTTTTCAAATATTAATTTCATAATTCATAAAAAATTCAAAATTTTATCTGAGAGGAAGTCAATGACGTTTTTATTGTTGGGTTGGTTCATAACTTTGATATAAAAAAACAAACTTCGCCGTACCTATCGTGGTTTAGGTATAATATGCCCAAGTATCAAAAATATTTTTAACATTACAGGACGGTTGTTTCTCAGTTCAATTGTGAAGCAACGGCTGGAGCAAATTTAAAACGGTTTGGTATACAATGTTAAATGATATTGCTGATCACAAATATGCGATAAAAAAGGGGGGTTTTCATAGAAAATTTTAAAGTTGATGCCGATTTTTATATGAAGATGACCCTTTAACAACAATTTACTAATAGAAATTTATAGAACACATTATTCCTGAAAAAATAACATATTACACGTGTCACTAGTATTAATAGTCTTCGAATACGAGCGAGTATTTCCTTTTTTTTTTCTATGACTGTACCATTCGAAAGAGCATACTGAAACATGTTTTTGACCCAAAGATCAAGTGCCCTCGTCCCCTCAAATTCGAGATAAGGGTCTTAAAGACGGCCAAAAGTAGCCAAATTTGAAGACTTGGCAAGAAATTGAAGCTACCTTCCGATTCTCCCTTCCGCTGCTTGCTTGGCATCGCATCGTTTCCATGTTTGGTCATTTGCAAAGAAAGTAAAAGATGTTTTACGTTAACCCTTTACTTGTATGAGCTAAAATAACGAATGCTGGTCAAGACTATGCTATGGAAAGCACAGTGTTTTATCCAGAGGAGCGAAAACATTTCAAAGAAGTTAAAGTTTTATCTTTTTACGCATTATAACAATGCGTTTTATAATATTAGTTATTTTAAGTATTTTTACTGAACTAAGTTATATGTGTTAATTATTATACGTTAAAATATATTGCACGTGTTTCTTAATGAATAATTCAGGATAATTAAATGAATATGAAGAGCAGCTAATATGAGCTCATGTACAAAAAATGAAATAAATAGTCTTTGAGGTAGAAATTAAATTGTCATTAATTATGATACTGTCGTCCCCGCTTAATAGGGTAACGGATGAACGAATATCCCGCTTATACGAATAAAAAATCCTGGAACTGATGCCTATAGATGCAATGTTAAAAATCCCCGCTTAAACAAATACCCCGCTTAATTGAATAATATTTCTTGGAACTGACAGTATTCGTTTAAGCGGGGCCGACAGTATCAGTTCTTATTTCAAAAAAAAAAAAAAAAATCGACACAAGAAGTTTCACTATCTGCTCACTCTTAGCAAAAACATGTATTTTTTTTTTTAATTGAAATCGAGAAAAATTAAATAGAAATTTTAAAAAGAAAACGAATAGTAAATGTCAATGGCTGCAAAATTATATCCATGTCGGAAACTACATCAAAGATAGAGGGAAATAGTTATTTCCATTCTTAAAATGTACTAATAGAGACGACATTCATTGTTAAAACCCCTGCCGTTTAAACAGAATTGGTCACTGTAGCGAAAAGTCTACACTGTAGCGAAAAGAAGTTGATACCAACCTTCGGGTGGCTGCAGCCAGGGAGGACCTGAGGCGAGTCGAAGTAGCAGATCTAATCCTGCGTGCATATAACCTCAAATAGCGGTCATCAGCGCCCGTCGTAGCTATTGGCCGTCCTTGACTCAATCTTCTGGATGCCGAATCTGTGGTTAAAAATTTGGTTCTAAAGTCTATGAACCACAGAAGGACTCACATTTAGCCACCAGGCCACTTCCGTTTGATTTTGTCCTGCCTTTAGTCTCCCAATATCTCTGCATCTTAGTTCTGCAGGTAAATGATGCCTAGAAGTCATAGCTACGAGTTGGCTATCTCAGATTTCTTTTGGTAGTATCACGTCGAGATTTATAGGCTTGCTCTCAAACGTGGTTTTTTAAGCTCCTCAAAGATAACGTACTCCGATAGCAGCGCCACTATTTTGCATAACATAGTTTTACTCAACAACTCTTACTTAGCAACATATCATATTTTGTATGATTTGGATTATTTTTCAGGGAGTTATCGCGATTTTTGTGATGTTTTCTCAATTTATGATAACCAGTGTATACTGTATATTAGTTCTCAAAAAGGGAGAAAAGTTTCCATGTTGAAATTGTGTTCAAAATAAGTTCAGAAAGCTTTTGTAAACTTGCAGTACAAATTCAGTTTTAGTTTTAATCTTTAATGTCTCAACTCGTCATCTTAAATTTTCCACAGGGAGAAAAAGTGCATCCTTAATGCAAACTCTTTTGTAAAAGAATAAGAAAACACACAGACTTATGTGTGACGAATTCATTTTTAAAAGTCATGAGGGAGGGGGTGCTAATGACTCCTGATTCCCCTCAAATGATAAGACTGTGTGTGTGTGTGTGTGTGTGTGTGTTTTTTTTTTTTTTTGACGAGCTGTAGCTTTTAGTGACAGCTTCATTTATTCAGAAAAAATTGCACAGTAACCTATAATTCGAATAAAACATTTTTTTTATTTATTTAGAATTGTATGAGTACTTTGGGAGACGAATATTATGGACAGAGGCTCTGTGGTCTAGCTGTAGATGCTCAGAAAAAAGCTACGAAGTTGTTCTGAAGTTTCGCTTCGCCTACGGTAGTCAGCATTTCTAACAGTGAATAACAATCTTGAAAATGGTTGAATAACATTTCGACTCCTGGAAACTGCTCTGTCACACTACAATAACAAATGTACTGTATCATTATGTTCCTGTGAGGAAAATAAAATTTAATACGAAAGGGATAAATACAGAAAAATCTTAAAATTATTGTATAACATCTGCTTTATTAACTGCCAGATGTAGCTTCATTGAGCATTAAAAGACAGGGTTGAACTTGTTTCGATTGCTCAGGAAAAGGTTAATTCATGTCGGTCATCTGACGCAAAAGGGGAACCACCCTTTTCTTTTTCTTTTTATACTGCAGTTGTCATCTAAAGGGTCAACAACAGACAACGGAAAATCTGAAGGGGTTCCTTGAGGAACTTGGCCTTGAGGAAATTCTCTAATGTGGGAAGGATGAATTCGGTTGAGATATTTACGTGGATCTCCGGACGCTCCTCTTATGAGGTTTTCTTCAAGGAATTCTTCGAGGATTTCCTCAAGAAAAGCTTTTAGAAACAATTAAATCGCGTGAAAGTGATATTTTAATGGGATTTATATTTTACACTAGCTTATTAACAGGCTTTTGCATTATGTTTAACTTATTGCATGTTAAAATGAAATAGGTGAGCCTCAAATTGATAATTCATTGTTAATCGTAATCTTTGTTGGAAAATACTCATATTTAAATGTGTCATAAATTTTATCAATTTGTATTATGCTTTAAAAGCTTACCTCTAATTTTCTATATGGGTCATTCCGACGAAAATGGTACAAATCATGTCTGAAACTCTTTACTTAAAAGTATCATTTTAAATAATTTCCAACAACTAATCATATTTTTGGATTGAGTTTCCATTTATTTGTATATATGAAGTGTAAATAACTAGTACATGACTCATTTATGAAAGGATTTTAAATTTTTTGTTTAACAGAGTGGATATATAACAGAGTGGACAAAAAAGCTTTAAAAATATCTGTATAATCACAAAGAAAAGTTAGAATCACAGAACAAGCATAAAGTGGAATAAACAGCCTAAAACTGTAAGTCTGTCTGCAATTTCAAGGAAAAATCTATGTTTTTCACCATGAAATCGGCTCTAACAGAGTGGACATCCAACAGTTGTTGTTGTTATTACATGCCTCCGTTGGTCAGCAGAGCTAGACCAGATCCATGAAGGATGGGGTAATGATACGGCTTCCGTTTTTAAGAGCACCATTTTTTTAGGTGGAAGACCGATTTTATGCTCATCACACATGCCATAAGGACCCGTTCATAGGGTAGGCATCCATTCATAACTCACTTTCACACACACAGAAAGGACAATGACAGGAGAGAGAGAAAGTACGCCCATGCCCCGGCCGGGACTCGAACCCGAGGCCACCGCATCACGGTCAGACGTCGCTGCCCACTAGACGAGGTGGCCGGCACATCCAACAGTTCAAATTCAATATCATAAGAAAATGGGTCTCACCCTGGTTGTTGACTTCATAGTTCAATGTAGCAAGCTGATCACGGCAGTTATACTACTTATATTTAAAAAAAAAATATCAGATTGAATGCAATTGTTTATTTTATTTCCAAAAGGCATATAACAGTGTAGACAATTCGAAACATAGAAAATCTAGGGACATGAATAAATAAGAGTGTTTTTTGGGGAGTTTTTTTTCATTTGCATAATAATATGCTGAAATGGTGTCAGAAGCATCTTTTGTGCAGTGCAGTGTAATTTATTTTGTTGCTACTTTTCGGTTCAATTTTAAATCACATTTAAAATTCTAGCAATTTTAAGCTGGGACACGTCATTTTCTCCTTCTTCTGACAAAGATAATTTTTTTGTGTCATTTCTAAATAGATTATACCTAATCAATTGATACTTGATGGCACAAAATTAGCACAAAATTAAATGCAGAACCAATAAAAAATACACTTAATGGGTAGTAGTTATTGAAAAGTTGATTGAGTTTGATTTTAAAAAATTGTCTCGGACATGATTTGTACTATTTTCGTCGGAGTGAACCATATATTCAAAATTGAAAGAAAGTGGCACAAAACGAGGCAAAAATTTCAATTTTGAGCTTTTTAAATTTTTTAATTTCAAAACACCGCCCATGGGAATTCTAGTGCATTAAGGAACCTCTGTGCCAAGTTTGATGAAATTTCGACGAAAACTGGATTTGTATAAAGAACAAACATACATCCAAACAAACAAACAAATGAATATATATATATACATACATACATTATTATATAGACTGCTGATGTAACTAGAGGATTGATTTAACTTTCCCCTTAATTAGGGGAAATATCTCAAAAATTGACCCCCCCTAGAAGCGAATGCATCCAAAATCAAGTCGGCCGTTCTTTCCTTGCAAATTTACTGTTATTCCAAGTTTCTTTTTAATCGCAGTAATATTTCTTTAGATGAAGCAGTTGCAATAAAAATGAGAGAAGGCTCGATTGCACCACCCCCTTTAAAGCTACTAACGGCAGAATTAAACTAGTTCTTGTGCACAATATGATCTACCAGTTTATCCATTTTTGTTTGATTCCGTTCATTACTTCTGCAGATATAGAAGTCACAAGTAATGAGAAAAAAAAGGCCGACGCTCAACAAGTTTGAGATATTGCCATCAAAATTAAATCAACACCTGCATGCTATAGGGTCTAAATAAGGACCATTTTTTTTATTCCACTAGTTATTTCCCGAGATTCAGAAGTCACCCAAAGCAGAGAAAACGTTCTATTGCTCCTCTCCCTAGGAGGAAATTGCCCTTAAATCAAAGGGGCACCAGTTCACATAGGAGCACAGGTGTGACAAAAAAGGAAAAACACATTGATTTCATGCCTTTGTTTTGGCTCTAGAACGGTCACTGGTCCCAACCATGAAAAAACTGGTCACATATAGACACATAGACAGACATTTCCAAAAGTGGTCAAAAAGAATTTAGCGCACTTTAAAGCGTGTGAATCCATCAAAATTCGAAATTCGAAAATTTTCATGAATCCAAGACTTTCTTCTGTATATTAAATAAAAAGAAAATAAAAAGTTCGGATAGGTAGCAATCAAAAGATAATCTCGAGATAGATTTTTAACGCAAAAATTGTTTGCCCTCATCAACAGAGGGAAACGGATATTTTATTTGGAAAAGCTTGATTTCAATACCAGGTGAGAAACTGATCATGCACTTTCACCGTCTGCATATGCAGAACTACAAATTGCGCAAGAGATGTCCGCCATTACTCACTGAGACTCGCTGAGCTTGGCGACTTTTGGGAAAATTTCAGTAGACTTTAAGAACTCATATTTTGATAACGGGGTCATGAGGGTAAATACTATGTTAGTTTGAGACAGTGTTTTATAATGCTCCTTCAATTGCAGCTTATTTAAAAAAAATAATTACTGCACTATTATATCATTTTCCTTATTAGAAGAAAAATAGTCATTGTTTTCTTTAAACTGGGTGGTAAAGCATATGGAAAAGTGTGTTAAGTGTACCAACGAAACTACGAAAACAGAAAGTAACAAAGGGCAATATTATAGGCTACTTGCGCATAAATTTACTATAATCGGTTTGCATGGCTGATGGAAAACGTCTTAGTTCATCATCAACATCCAACAAAACTGTTTCACGCGAATTTGGTCAAAAGCAGCCTGGTATAGTGTGGCACAAAAGCCTGAGCTTAAGCTAAATCTATATATATAAAGACGACGGTGTTCGTTTGTCGTTTGTACGTTTGTAACCGCTGGCCAGAAGCCCCCACAGCACCTACAGACCTGAAACTTGGCTCAAAAATTCGAACGTACCCCGCCCTCGTGCACCTCGAAGCCCAAATTTTTAATTTCGAATTAGTTATTTTTAAATTAATTAATTAGTCTCATTTTTGGTGTATCCGCCATAATTGAGGGGGGAAAAACTTCCCCCACCCCAAAACATTATATATCATTGGAAAGGGGTTTTTTTCTGAAAAAGAAAAGTTTTAGCACGTTTCTGTCCGTTAATTAGGACAGGAGATATTAATTAATCAAATTTAGTCAATTTTCAAGGCCTAACTCTACGCAGAACTGAAACACTAGAGCCATTTTCTTGATCAGCTGCTCTTTTGTCCCTGAAGTTACTTTGTGGTTTAAATTTGCGTATAGATTTAAGCCTTGAAAATTTATTCAATTTGATTAATTAATATCTCCTGTTACTTACTTAACTTTCTGTCTCTTATATTTATTTGGCGAATTGATTTAAACTTTAACATGACTTTAAGTGGAATTTAAAAGGTTGTGGAGCGCATTTGAACTAAAGGACATAATATTTTTTCTTCAGAGGAGGTTAAAGTGAATTTAAATTTATTAAGTTGACTTCCTCAAAATTCGGGGTTCCCGAAAATGTCACAATGGAACTATCATTGTTAAAAATTTAGGGATGGCTTATCAGTTCCTCTTCGCATTTGGCGTCGTAAAGTTTGGCGACAATCAGGAAATTTACCAAACCTCCCATCCAGTGAAACACTACTTTCTCCAACTCAAAGAAAAATAAAACGGTCTGGGAAGGAACAGTAGTTGTTTGCAATTTAAAGCGTATTTTATTGCATGTTTAAAACATATATTTAATGCCGCCATCACTAAATTTTTAATAATAATAGTTCCATTCTGACATTTTCTGTTACACCGCTATTCAGTTAACCGGGAAATTTTCCAAACTTCCCGGCCAGCGAAATCTTGATTATTTGAGAGTCACTGTTAGATTGTAATCACTTCAAAGAGATGGTACGAAAGACATTATATTTCTTTCCTTTTAATGTTCACATTAAAATCATTCAAGAATGGTTGTAGCTGATCTACCGAATACAATCGGTTCCCTATGTTAATAAATTTAGATTTGGCGACCAATTTTACATTGAAATTACGGTTAAATCGGTGAATTATATTAAATTTCAAGGGCAATATTGCTGTGTTCGTTGAGAGTTTTCGAAAATATTGGCTCTACAGTTGTGTCAAAAGTTCCATTGAAACGTAAAAATTTCGCTTAAAAATAAATAAGTTCCTCACACACACACGAAAAGAAGAAAAAAGTCTTTAAAACTAAAATAATCCTCGCATTGAACACTACAAACTGAAATGGCATTAAAAGTGTCATCAATATATTTTAAAAGGTCGTGGTGCACATTTGAATTAAAGAATATAATAATTTTACTTAAGAGGGTGGAGTGAATTTAAATTTATTCAGTTGACTTTCTTTACTTTTTTGCACGGGCATCGCCGTGCGGGTACTGCTAGTGTTCTAATAAAATAAACGTGTTTGCAGAAGTGCCTTGAAAATTTTACTGTATTAAAACAACTATATTGCAGGATTTGTATGTGCCAAAAATTGAAACAATCCATTGATAGTTTTCCATTATTTATTTTAAAACCAATTTTTTATGTTGCAAATATTTTTTCGCACAAAAACCAAAATATTTACATTTTACGATGCACAAATATGTTTTAGTAGCTGGCAGAGCTGTGAAAGCACTTGCTATGACAGCCAGAGGTTGGGTGTTCAATTCCTGGGTGTTCCTTTCCTCTCTCCTGTGATGTAAATCTTTCTTGTCTTGTATTCTGTATAAATAAAACAAAAAGAGCTGTGTGTTTTTTGTCTAATAAGAAGTCCAAACTACTTGTAAGGAAATGCCACCTCTCGTTCCCATTGCTGTCAACTAGTAGTCAACTAGTTCCCATTGCTGTCAACTGTGGTTCTTATTCTTATTTTATGATAAATAATAACTGCCAAGAGTAAATCTACTTTAGGCTTTCTTAATAGCTAATTCGAGCTCTTATACTGAAAAACACACTGCTTTCTACACATGTAAAAGTAAGGTAACATGGTTCTTAGATGCTCATATAGAATTCAGCTATGGGCTGAGAACTGAACAATTCATCACACTGATTTGGAGAGGTAAACAGTACTTCTTACAATGGGAAGTGTGTGTCGTTGCGTTGTCTTGCTGAAATAGCTGATTGGAAGCATCTCTGAGTTCATCAAACAACAGCAAATGTGCACCTGAAATTTCTTTTTTTTAAATTTTATAAATATTTTTGCCGTCTAGGAAGAAAAGAGAGGCACTTTCATTACATTAAAAGCAGTTCACTTTGTGTTAAAATGAGTAAAAACCCGAAAAAGCGACGTTTAAAAACACAAATAGATGAAGTTAAAATTGGCGAACATGTTTCAAAAGCCTAAAGCTTCCTTCTTCAGCGCCAAGCAAGAAATGGAAAGAAAGCAAAAGTGCCGGGAGAGTTTAAATAGCAAAGGAGCAAAAGCTAGGCCAATCAGGTGTCAGCGTGTGCCGAGTCCTGATTTGGCGTAGCGTTGTCAGAAAATTTAAAAGCATGAAGTAAAATTGGCGAGATGTGTGGAACTGCAAAAGATTCGTTACAAATATTACTTAAATTTTTATGAACATGAAAGGCTTCCAAGAAATCCAACTCGCCAACAGTTGAAGGTCTGCAAATAATTTTAGCTTCGGAGAAAACAAATCTATGGCCCATTTCCCAACAGTGTTTCGCGATTGAGGATTTTGAACTCTCAAAATCCTCGGGTTTTTACTTTCATTACATGCTAAAGATTAACTTACCATAAGCAAGCTACCATCTTGTTTCCTACAGAATATGCTCTTTGGATCTTCCTCGACCATCCAATTTCTATGAATTTTCATCAATTAAAGTAACATTAATTTTTTCCAAGATAATATTTGGGTTGTTTTTCTATTAAAAGTTCGCTTATTTGGGATTATCTTTCCGGAAAAGCTCATGCACATCGTTTTGTTTATTAATAAATTCTGATTCAGATCCTGATGCTGTCTAGTATGTTTGACCTTCGATTTATCTGATTTCGAGCCAAATTGTCAGTTCGACCCTTTTCTTAATTGCTTTATCCTTACGAAATATTGTTTTTCTTTTTCTTTTTGATCTATACGTAAGTGTAAATTGCTATCTAAGCATTAAAAAAGTACACACTACATTTTCAGACCGAATCAAAAGATAATAACTTTACAAAGTGGATTCACTATTAATTTTCAGGTTCCAAACTGTCTCGTCTTCTTCAGGCAAGAATTATAGAGATTTTGCTAAATGGAGCGGGAAAAAACCCTTAATAATCCATAATTAAAAAAAAAAAAACTATTTTTTTAGCAACTTGAACCGCGCTAAGTTGAAAAGTGTTGTAAAAAGGAAAAAATATATTGTTTTTTCTTTGAACACCATCGACACTACTTTCAAATAAAAGTCCTGAAGTCGGCGCAAAAACAAAAGATAGAATCATACAAAACTGTAATTTCATTGGAAAGATTCATTTTAATGGATCTAGGGTTTTTAATAGCATTGGCATACATTACATTGATAACCACGTATTAGTACAACGGTGCAAATGTTCTGTTCTTAAATTTAAATGGTTTTTCGAAAAATGTTGGTAAGATATGATTAGCCAACAAAACAAAAGTTTGTTGGCTATCTTAGCTACAATAAGAGTATTTTTGCCTCCGGCTTGATCATTGGCTATTCCTAGCTGAGGAGCCCATAATAAGGGCGAAACTGCAGTCTTAGGATGCTATGATCGAGCTGTGGGTGCATTTGCTACAAATGTAGTAGGCATTTAGTATTTAAGAGGCGTTGCTCAGGCTTGGATGTACTTTCACTCTCTCCTGTTCTGGCTGCCTGCCCTATAAACGGGCCTTACGGCATGCGTGTTAAGCTAAATCGGACTTCCAACTGAAGATGCTCGTAAAAACGGAAGCCGTACATATTCCGACTTAAATCGGGTAGATATGTCTACTCGGGCTCGGGTACCCGAGTGATTTCAGAAACATGTGTTATATTAACAACAAAGCCCTGTCGCGTCCACAGAAAGTGGGAAACAGAGCCAGTGAACTAACAGCAAAGACCGGGCCGTGGTAGCCCGATCGGTAAGGCGTCGGACTCGTGTTCGGAGGGACCCGGGTTCGATCCTAGCCGATCAAAGATCCACCGTCTTGATTAATGGTGGCTGGGGGACGTTAAAAATGTCGTGGTCACAAAGTCCTCCAAGTGAAACGATACCTCTGGGGGTGCTGGGCCAAGGGGTTTGCTCGACCCTTGGTCTGGTTCAAAAAGAACAGAGCGCTCTTCAGGGTCCTATCCCGGTTAAATCACGAGTTGTGGTAGGTACGGGGGACCCTGGAGTGTGTGAAATGAAATGAAACAGCAAAGACCATCATTTCGGGACCACTAAATCTGACTTTTTTTGGGCATAAATGAAGTATTTATTTTAGTGCTACGTTTCCCCCAAATGAAAATATGTAACGAAATAAGCAGAAATTGGGACACCTTAGAGAAAAGCATATTGCACTATGCACTTGCTCACTAGTTCACTAGCACTTGCTCACTAGGTTCCCACTCCTTGGGGGTGCGACAGTGTTTTGTTGTTAACGAACATATGCAAGTAACAATAGCCCCGTTCACTTGAAGCTTTTCTAGCTCGCATTTCCCCGCTCTAACCCCGAAAAAAACCGCTCGGCAAATCCACCGTTTACATGTGAAAAGAGGTTTTATTCCACAAAACGGAATTACCCAGCATCCTTAGCATTTTTACCCAGCCTACTTTTCGTTCTGTTTACAATCTGCGCACATGTTTTGTTGGTTTTGGAACGATTTTCATGTTATTTGAGAAAGAAAGAACTTAATTTTGTTGCGAATCTGCTGATGAATTCTTCGGCACCCGTGCTCAACAAGCTGTGTCGCCAAATTTTTGTTGACGGCATTGGAGCGGACGTCCCATCCAATCTGGCTTGGACGTCCGCTTCCGACCATAACTTGATTAAGAGTTGTGTCTCCTCATCCTGCCATCTTTCATTTTCATTTAAATTCGAAGTCATGGCCGAAGAGAATAGCGAACGCGAAGAACGAAAAAGACGAAGACACGAAGAGAATCCGACGACGCGTTATCCAATATGGCGGATGTAAACAAACTCGATGCGCGCAGTGCATTCTGGGTAAAATTCCGCAAAAATTCCAGTAGAGATCAGGAGGAAAAAAATTCCGCTTTTACCCCGCAAATAACCGGAATGTGGACCAAGGCAGGTTTTTTCCGGGGTCGAAAACGTCCATCTGAACGGGTCTAATGATCATATACACCCAGAACATAGAGGCAGCTTTGGAGAGTCGAAATAGTGGTGCCAGTAGCCGGATGAAAGTTACGCATCTACTAATAAGGGAATACAATTTATTCTACAAAATAATATTTGCACTTTGCAATGCAGAATAAAAGAACATATTGCTTAAACATAAATAAATGTTCTAATACTTACGCAACTAAGACTACAAAACGTTTTAAATACAAATCATGGTAAAAGCCTGGATCTTCCCCACCAAACTGGTAAAAAAAAAAAAAAAACTTTAAGATTTGGCTTGAGAAAGGCTTTTGAAAATTAATGCGAAAAGAAGAAATGGATACAGACGATTTTAAGTCCGTTATATAGACGGTCTATATATCGGCTCTAGACAATTAATTCTTGCTATCGACAGGGAGTTGAGACGATACACTAATACTGAATTAATTTGGTGAAAGCCTTCGGATTTATGCGAAAAATGTACCTTAAATTGGAACAAAAAAAAAGCGCTACCAATCGAATTTTTTTGAAAATCGTTATAAATTATAGCCTATTATTTTTCTGTATAAGCTACATGATAGTATAAGTTTCATTAAAATTAATTCAGTAGTTTTTGCATGAAAGCGGAACAAACATCCATTCATCCAAACAAACTTTCGTATTTATAATATTAGTAAGTTAAATTTAATCCTTTAATTATTATTTTGAGCGGTGTAGTTAGCTCAATACTATTGCGCTACCAAATCGAAAATGACAAATAGTGGACTTGGATTACTTGTATTCTGAAACCTCCATATATAGATGTAAAAACAGCATGGGTATTTCTCCACTTGCATTTCGGCAAGGATTCTGCATCATTAAAAAACTTGAATGACTAGTCTGCGATGAAAAACTTAAGCGATCTAATATCAAATTAAGTTTTTTTTTAATTTAGAATTAATTGTTTTGTCAGTTATTCTATTCTTATTACTTTAAGCAAAAAGAAAAAGATATGCCGAGCTATAAGACATTCTTTTGCTGCTGAACATACTTTATATTTAAACATTAATTTTTACTTTTAGTTAATATTACTATAAAAGCGTTTTTTTTTTCTTTTTTAGTTTTTAACACATTTTTTTCTTCTGTTTCTAGTATTTCTTTATGATAACATAATTATTTTATTATACGTCAAAAAAAAAAAAAAAAAGAGGAAAGATTAAAAGTATCAAACAGCATTCTAAACAGGAAGCTCTCTAGTTTTAAAACAAACGTATAATCCAAGGTACAACAGTTCAGCTCTAAAATCTTACTTTAAATTTTAAGATGATTTTAAATGTATTGCTCAACAATGATTTAATACTGAAAACACACCTACATTTTATATTAAAATTAGTTAAAAGAAATCATAATTCACGTTCCAATTTCTTTCTAAAATTCAATCAAATTTTGTCTGATGCTGAAAAATCAGGGCTTTCTATCAACATATAACACTAATGTGTACTGGTAGTTTTTTGTCCTCATATAAGAGGATTTATACAAAAATGTGGTTTAAAATTAGAGTAAACTAATATTTAATGGTTAATCAATTGATTTTATTATAGATCATTGCATTGTCACTATGTCTGAAGTCGCTTATCAAATTTCAAACAAAAAAAATCGAACCCCAAGAGATTAGTTAAAACTGAGTTGCAAGATTCTGTTATATTCAAACATCCAGGTGATGCTAATAAAAGCGTGCTAAAAAACATTAGTTTACCCTGCATCGCAAGTAGCCCCAAGCAAGTACCATCGCAAGTAGTAGTATAGTTTTTTAGTAAGTTAGTTTCATTAGTAAATAGTTTACTTGGTACAAAAATTCAGTGCATTATCCCAAATTTCTCACTAGTGATCACAATGATGTAAGGGTTTGTTCCATAAATACCAATATCCTCTTCTCAAGTTTTCGGTCCATAACAAGGAAAGTTTTGTCATTTTTTTTAATTGCGCAATTCTAATGAATGAAAAAAAAATGCATTTAACTGGGAAGACGAATTGTTTAACATTCGATTCTTTTGAACAAGAAATTGAATTACAAACAGCTACTAATTCTGAAATAAATTTAAACTAAATATCGCGTTATTACAACCATGCGTTCAAAAGAGGATATTTATTATGCCAAACAAAAGAACTGATTTTGAATTGTTTCATGGCAGTTTATTTTCCCGGAGCCTTTCGTGCTGACTTATTATTTTAATCTTGTTCACAAAGCATCATTTTTTACTGCTTTTCATCCATTATGATTATTTATTCAGCTTTTGTTTTTTTGAAAGACTTTTAAACAATAATGTTTACTGCATTTTGAAATAAATATCCTCAAACGATTTGAAATAGTCTTTTCGTAATTCTGCACCAGAAACAAATAGCGATGTTCTCACGGTTGTTGTTTTTCGCGTTGATCTACTTGAACTTTTTCAGTCCAAGCACTGCGGGAATTCCTAAACCAGTTGAATCCAATGATGCTGACATTTACCCCTGCTTTCGGGATTTGAAATGCGGCTTGCTGGGTATGTATATTTAATGGTTTAAAAGTTTAAAGATCTCATAATTTAACTCTGTCCAGTTTGGCACCAGCATTTATGTACAAGATGAATGTCTTTAAAAAAAGGTTATAGAGTAAATGACTAATTCTGTACCTCAAAACTAGACCTACTTGAGTCCATTTCCGTAGCTTTTCAAGAGAGGGTGAAAACGTTTGTCGGATAGATGGAAAGCATGGAACTCTCGCTCTTTCAATACTGCTGAATAACCTAATGGAATTTCCTTTTATAAAATGACGTTCTTATGTGTGGATGCGGAGTAATATTCTACCTACAATGCAGTAATAAAGTGAAAATCATCATTTTCGGACTTATGTCGTTCTGGTTCTGAGATACAGAATCATGGGCACACAACCAGGTTTGTCTTGCATTGTCGATACCAACTTTGTAATTGTACTTCCAGGAACAACATTAGCCGATGCTCAAATTAGTAACTTACAGAAAAAAAAATACCTCATTTTTCTGGAACATAAGTTTTATTTATGTTTGGAAAATATGTTCAGAAAGGGAAAAAAATGCTTTTTTTTTCTAAAGTACCATTTTTTTTAATTATAATAAAGGCAATCCTAAGATTCCTTCAAGTTAATGTGTCCATAGCTAGTCAAGATCAATTAGGTATTTCAGCTGTGGGTATATATGACCAAATTTTTTTTTTTTTTTTGGCCATTCTTACTCAAAATTATTATTTAGAACTGATGGTAAAACAAAAGCTAATTTTGACCGATAAATAAAAAATTCAAAAATATAATAGTTCTATTTATTTCATTTATTTATTTACTTTTTTGTAATCATTCAAAAGAGATTAGTCAATTACCCACATTTTAATTTAAATTTTGCTTACATTGTAGAAAAACTAACTTTACATTGTAGGAAAACTAAGAGTTAACTGCTGCTATCGCTTCCCAGTTTAAATTTTGCTTACATTGTAGGAAAATTAATTTTACATTGTAGGAAAACTAAGAGTTAACTGCTGCAATCGCTTCCCAGTAATGGAATTGAGTAAAGATCGCAGTGTTACAGCACTGTGATGTAACTTTTAACTAGTGTCTGAAGTTCTGCATCGATGTAAAAGGCGGTCACATTGAAACGTAAAAAAAAATTAGTAGTAAAAGTTTTATTTTGTAATTTTGAAGTAATTTTTGAATTAATTTATTTCTATTTCAGTTATATTAAAAATTGCTTATCTAGGTTTTTTCGCACCTGTCAATAATGTTATTTTTTTTCTTTTTCTTTTTTTTTTTAACTTTAAAAATTAAAGGTGTGGTTTTTATCTAACAGTTTGCATTAATAAAAACGACCATATTACTCAGAAATACACATTACCTAGAAGACAGAGAATTTTCAGAGTTTATGAATTTAGCAAAGTTTATGGTAAGAGAAAATATTTTAAATGACTTAAAAAAATTCTTTATTTTTTTCGAACAACTAAAAGCTACTAAAAACTACTAGAACATATGCGTTCAGAGGCTGATTATTGCATCAAGAAATTCAGTATAATGAAGCGGAAAATAGTATTCATTAAAGGAACTCAATAATATGGCATATTATTTTTAATAGGAAAGGAAGGTCAAGAGAAAATGGATAATTGTTATAGTATTCTGAGCCAAGAGGTATGACTTCTTTATTGTTTTTGCATGCAATTTGTTTGAAATATTTTATATGCTGAAGAAGTTTACGCTAATAAGTTCATAATTATTGTAGTTTTTGTGCAGTTAATACTTTCAAAAAGCTTACCTGGAACCAAACTTATTAATGGTTAAATATTCTCTTCCTCGTTAAATTACAAGTGTTTGTATCTTTTTTTTTTAAATCGCATAGTGGCTATCTGTTTTTTTTTTTTTTTTAATCTTTTTCTTGTTTTTAATTTTTTTTACTTCAGCTCTATCCTCAAAATTTCATTTTAAACATATTTAAGGTTAAAGTCCCAAGAATGAAAGTAATGCAAAGCGTGAATATGATAACTCGGAAACTAGGTGTAATGAATCATTTAGCTGTTGATTTCATATTAAAGGTTAATGTCCGTGAAAGTTTATTTTTTCTTAAGATTTCTCACGATAAGAAGCTTGGCAAGTTTGAAATGCTACTCATAGTTTGGGGAGATTATCATTCGTTCGTTGCGATTTTTTATATGGATGAAATTTGTGAAATCAATGCCTTATTAGACTTAAGACTCCCAACTCCATAATAGATGACTTTCAAGAAGTAATAAACGCATGTAAGGTTTATGGGAAAGTTGTGTTGTTGTCTGGTGCCATTTAGGATGGTAATTTTGGCCGCGCTGCTTTAATTTTCCTACTGTTCCATAATTTAGTGCGCAATCCGACTTCCACAGTATATGGAAGTCACATGCCATAAGGACCCGGTTATAGGGTACTCCCAATCACTCATAGCGCAGCAACATATTCTCATAAAGAAAGGACAAGAACATAAGAGAGAAATTACAGCCTTTTCCAAGCTAGGATTTGAACGCGGAATCGCCCTAATCGTGTCAGACCTCTGACCAGCAGGCAAGGTAGTTGGTGGCACAAGTTGTGTAGTTAACGTTTATGAAGACAATGCAGTTTTGTTTTTAGAGACAAAATTTGGAGCCTGTCGTTTCCACAAATGATGCAGATTGTGGAGCTACTGGCTTGAAGTCCATCTAAACTACTGAAGATTTATTTGAAAAGAGGTTTAGAAATTAATATTTTGTGTTGCTGAGATAAAGTACTAAACTATGTATTTTTCCAAACATGGTTGAATTCTTCTGTAGCATAGTTCAAAGCAATTATCTCAAAGCCTAACCCCAGCTGATAGGGAGGAAAATGTGGCCAAGAGATCGGCCCATTAGACTAGATGAATTGTCACCTTTGTTGAGGAGTTCAGCTTTTGTTTGTTTTATGCAATTGGCGTAGTTGAAAATCAGGCCGTGATGCCATCAAGTGGTTAACAAATCGCAACTGTACCGTAAATGTTCGACTTGGCCCACTTGTATTCTGAACCATCCATTTAATGCAGATTATAATGATATGTACTGCAACCATGTAAAGAACACGGTGTCAAATGAAACCAAAATTAGATTGATTCATAAGCCTCATAATAATTTTTCTGGGCTCATATTTGAATCATTTTCTAGAAAATACTGGTAAAATCGTGAGAAAAAACAAATACACTTTTTTTTTTACTAAAAACTAGTTTAAGACTACCGAAAGGCGTCCATTTATTTGAATAAAATGCCCTATAAAATGTAATCTTTAAAGACTTGTTAGAGCGGTTGTCTTCATATTAAAATAAGCATTAATAGTGAATTTTCATACGGCAACCTCGTTTTGAATACCATTCATAACATTTTAATTTTTCAGTGCCGGGGGAGACCGGGGCTAGTTGGCATAGTTTTTACTTCTCGATTTTTCTCATTTTTTCTGTTGTACTTATGGTAAAAGTAATTTATGCCTCTGATAGAGTAACATATTGGCTATATAAAAAAAAAAAAAAAAAAAAAAAATAGAAAATCATCTAACATTCACTGGAAACTCGTGAAAATTATTTTTTGAAGGCTCCTCAACAGTGCGAACTTAGCCCAGAGTCGGGGTAAATTGGCATAACATTGTCTGAAAGGATAAAGTTGCAACAATATAACAATTTTTCATTTTTTAAATATTTATTTAAATAGATTATAAGATAATATGTCTTAAACAAAGTCTAAACAAATGTTTCTAAACCAGTGGTTGGAAAAACTACATTTACTTTGTAGCGAACTACAACTACAACTACTTTGTTATAAATGTAGTTAACTACAACTACAACTAATTTTTTTAATGTAGCGACTACAAACTGCTTTTGAATTGTAGTCGCTACTCCAATACTTTTTTTAAAAAATAAATAGATAGAAAGCATACACCGTTCGGAGGATTGACCAAAAAAATTCGAAAAATGGTTTACATTAATAAACTAACTCATTTGAATATGGAGTAGATCTAGGAATTTTTTTTTAATTTATTTGTTACTTTTCCTTTTTATTCCTTTTTTTTTTTTGTTTTGCTGAAATTTGTCCTTTTTGGAATGTTTTTACTATTTTTACGAATATTCGCCCCAAGAAAAGATTCAAAAGTTGAAATAATTCAACCTTCATTTTTTTTTCTTGCCGGGAAATATTTGGGAACATGAAAATTATTTGAAGGAATATAAAAAGTATGATGCCAAATAAACCAATGACATCAATCAGATAGAATGTATTTCGTCAAAATGATGTATCCACGGATCAGCTCATATTTTCACGGTTCTTATTTTTCATTGCGTCCGCTACTGTACACTAAGGTGTATCGAAAAAAACTTTTTTTCGAAATTCGATTTACTAAGTTGATAAAAAGTCGCCCCTACCTGCCCACATATTCCACAAAAAATTTCAGTCTAATCGGAAATTGTTTAGGTGTTCCGCACGAGGCCTAAAGTTTGTGAATTTCTTCAAAAATATGATTTTTTTTCTAATTTTTTTAAATATTAAGAATAAATGTTAAAAATAATTCAAGTTGAAAAATGTACACCGCAAAGTCGGAGAACAAAATTGGGTTTGAAAAAAAGTATATTAAACAACATTTAAATCTCCCACATTTATTCTAAACTTACGTAATTTTCACCAAAACTAGCATTTTACAAGGCCATGCGGCTTGATTAGAAACTTGTTTATGAATGTGGAATCTAACTGAATTAACAATTGAAACTGGGAATCATCTGTGATTTATGTGGAGTAAAAAGTAAAATAATATAAACTATAAACAGAAGCTAAGCCCCTCGTTACACAGTGCCCGCGTTCTATCGGGGCCCCCGTGATGGTAAACGAAATACAGCTCCACTAGCGTAACTGCTTTAGGATTGCAGAAGAACATATCTTTGGTTGAGGAAACAGACTCTAAATATTTCGGACGTGGTGCTCCAGTGAATGGCCCAAGAAAAGAAATTGTAGCTTCAGTTTGCGGATTTATGGAAAAAAAAAGTTCTATTGATAAAGAACATAAAAGCTATCGGTTGTGATGGCACATCAGTTAACACTGAAAAATCAAATGATGCTAATAGACTTTCAGAAAAGTCTTTAGAACCCTCACTACAAGCCGTGGTATGTTTTCTTCATTTAATGCATTACCACTTAGAAAGTTAACGGTGACTCTTGATAGACCGACTACTGGACAAAATTCTTTTAGTTGACCGATTGGAGAACTCTAACAATATCACTAAAATCTACCAGTCATGAACTTTAAGAAAATAGAACGCGTTTTACCAGAAGTTGATGTCAAAGAATTGAGTCAAAAATACTTATGGGATGTGTAAAAAGCTGTAATGTCTGGCAAATGTTCTCAAAATTTAGCAGAAAGGAACCCTGCAAGCTTTTCCCATGCAAGATGGCTCATGATGGCAAAGTTTTGAGGCATATACATCGCAACTAGTGATCCAAGTTCAGAGTTAAATAAACTAGCAGAATTTATAATAAAGGTTTATGCTCTCTGCTTTTTCACAATCGAATCTCAGCATAAAATTATTCAGGCATCTAAGCATTTTTTTAAGATCATAGATTGCAGCAAGTATTTGGATACAAATCTCCAAAATGTTATCCATTCCACATTTTAAAGAAGCAATCTTGCATGGGAAAAGCTTGCAGGGTTCCTTTCTGCTAAATTTTGAGAACATTTGACAGACATAACAGCTTTTGACACATCCCATAAGTATTTTTGACTCAATTCTTTGACATCAACTTCTGGTAAAACGCGTTCTATTTTCTTAAAGTTCATGACTGGTAGATCTTAGCAATATTGTTAGAATTCTCCAATAGGTCAACTAAAAGAATTTTGTCCAGTAGTCGGTCTATCAAGAGCCACCGTTAACTTTCTAAGTGGTAATGCATTAAATGAAGAAAACATACCACGGCTTGTAGTGAGGGTTCTAAAGACTTTTCTGGAAGTCTAATAGCATCATTTGATTTTCCAGTGTTAACTGATGTGCCATCACAACCGATAGCTTTTATGTCCTTTATCAATGAAACTTTTTTTTTTCTATAAATCGTGAAACTGAAGCTACAATTTCTTTTCCTGGGTCATTTACTGGAGCACCATGTTCAAAATATTTAGAATCTGTTTCCTCAACCAAAGATATATATGTTCTTCTGCAATTCTTAAGCAGCTACGTAAGCGGAGCTGTATTTCGTTTACCATCACGGGGCCCCGATAGAACGCGGGCACTGTGTGACGAGGGGCTTAGATTCTGTTTATAGTTTATATTATTTTACTTTTTACTCCACATAAATCACAGATGAATCCCAGTTTCAAGTGTTAATTCAGTTAGATTCCACATTCATAAACAAGTTTCTAACCAAGCCGCATGGCCTTGTAAAATGCTAGTTTTGGTGAAAATTACGTAAGTTCAGAATAAATGTGGGAGATTTAAATGTTGTTTAATATACTTTTTTTCAAACCCAATTTTGTCCTCCGACTTTGCGGTGTACATTTTTCAACTTGAATTATTTTTAACATTTATTCTTAATATTTAAAAAAAATTAGAAAAAAAATCATATTTTTGAAGAAATTCAAACTTCAGGCCTCGTGCGGAACACCTAAACAATTTCTGATTAGACTGAAATTTTTTGTGGAATATGTGGGTAGGTAGGGGCAACTTTTTATCAACTTAGTAAATTGAATTTCGAAAAAAAGTTTTTTTTTAGTACTTTAGTAGTTTTTTTTTAGTTTTTTTTAGTAAATAGTAGTTTGTAGCGATATCTGTATATATCGCTACAAACTACTATTTGTTTGTATCGCGCTACTCACTACTCTACTTCTTTTAAAAAGTAGTGCGCTACACTATAAACTACTAAAAAATGTATCGACTAAACAGTAGTTTCGCTACTTGTAGCGCGCTACTCCCGACCACTGGTCTAAACAAAGTTTTAAGAAGCATGTATGAGCATTGTAGGTAAGTTACAAATGTTTCATGTCAACTGCAAAAGATGGGTCCTTACTCATTTAAATGTGGGGGGATAATCTTCCTCAGAACTATGTTGTTGGGGTACCAGATTATGTCGGGTGGCTCTGGTCACTTCCAATACTTTGTAGTTTTCACCATAGTGGACATTAAAAAGTCCTCATTTTTGACTTTAAAGGTTTGCACTTGATGCTTGCGAGCCCTCTACTACACTACCCCATCTTCACCTAATCAACTCCAACAGCAGCATTTAATGTTGCTGTATCTGCAGGTGTGGGTTGTGAGGGAAGTGTTGGTTGGAGCAGACTAGATCCAGTAAAATTGGTTCATCTTCATTTTCATTACTGTACAGGGGAAATAAGAAACCATAACTATCCTCACTATCAGCATACGGTATAGTATCAGACAAAGGCTCATCAGATTCAGTGCTACTAATCTCTTCCTTCTTTGAACGTTTCTTTGAAGTATTCTTTGATTTCGTAGATTTGAATTCTGTTATCTTTCTTTATCCCTTCAACATAAAGGTTTTTTTCCCCCCTCAGCTTTTTATTTTGACAGAATTCATTTTTAACTGGGGTGTCGGTTCAGATTGTTCAGTGCCTCCTCTTTTTTCTCTGGTTGTCCGTTTTTATAGCCCTGCTTTTGGAAAAGGCTGATTGCTTTCAGGGGTTACAAGTCGCGTGCTTCAGAGGAGTGGGATGCAAAAGTGTGGATTGAAGATTCATTCCTTTCAACTAGAGACATTTTTAGCACTGGTGCTACCCCTACTAGTCATAGGAACATTTTCAACACCAGCATTACCCGTACTGGTTGAAGGGACTGCAGGTAGGTCTCCGTAGGTATCTATAACTATGCAATGTCACGCCAACATTATGGTGAGACAAGTTGACATAGATCACTGGCCTATGCCAAGATACCCCAAGATAATTATGCCAACTAGATCCAAAGGCGTTTTCCAGACATCATGTCAGCCCTGCCCGAAATACAGACGACTAGGAATTAAATAACTGCATCAGTCCCCATACTAGTAATCACTGTAACCCACCATAAACTTGGAGTACTTGAACAAAAATTGTAAGGGTACCAAAAAACGAAAAGTAAATCGGAAAAAAATACTCATCAGAATAAAAAACACGAAAAACTCCATATTCTTCGAACGCAAGCTAGCAGGACACTAAAGCTGTTGTGGATGATGCAGCAGGCTGCCGAGTATGTCTCATCACGACAGCAGCACTGTGTACTAGGAAATAAAAGCACAATGCCAAAGTACCCCTTATGACAAATAGCCCCGGCCTCCCCTATATATATATATACATTTAAACCTTCATCGACATTTTAGACATCAGGATAAGTAGAAAAAGGTTTTTATTTACTACGGCTATGCTGAAACAGGAGTGCAAATTATTTTCTTAAGCCATGAATATAACAGGCGTCTATTACAAAACATTGAATTGAAACTAAGTCCTGATTAAAAGAAATATTATATCTTACATTGTGTGATTTTTCAATATTTTAGGACTATGACTTGGGAGCCAGTTGGGTAAGAGAATCATTTTCGGCCAAATTAACTGAAAAGGACTTGCTGAGTGTCCTTGTACAGTGGTGTGATTTGGAAGAACATGACAGGGTAAGTTGGGGTATCATGCTACATATAGCAAAGAACTTTTTTCGAAAACATCATGTTGGCGAAAGTTAAAAAATAATATCCCTAGCCTTTTCTTAAGGAAATTGTAGAAGCTGAGTAACTCGCATCAGAAGCTCCCTCTCCCTTTCTCAAAGAAAGACGAATTAAAGCATGAGTTATTTTTTTATAATATGGAGTATTGCCATAATACTTATACATCATTCCCTATTAAATCAGATTGCATGCACCATTTAAAATAACGAGACAAAACGTACTACTATTATTGATAGTCATATTAAGTCACTCAATTAAAACAAATTTCTATGTAATAAATTAAATTATACAAAAATTACCCTTAATGTAGTGAAATCAAACCGAAGACTTAAATATTTTGCACAAATTTGTAACTTATTTCTGGTTCTTATTATTTTTATTTTCTATCCTACTTTACCCTAAAGCAAAAGAAAGATAAAAAATACGTCTTAAAAATATCGTAAGTCCAAAAAAAAAAAAAAGTCAAAACTAAACAAAATAATTAAATACGCATCGAAAAAGGAAAAGTTTGGGTTTTGAGATGGTAAAGTAGGGTTTTGAGACATGACAAAATGTGTCAGTCGGTCAGTCAGTCTGTGCCCCAAAACAACTTTTGAGTGACTAGTCAATTTTAAGCATTTTTTTTATTTTTTGCTTTTGTTCAAAAGTTCCAGACAGAACAATTCATTCCCATACTTTCATCCACTATTTAATTTAAACAATGTTTCATTCAAGTTTGAACAGTTCAAAAAACTTAACATAGTGTTCTCGGAGAAATTTAAGACCAATGTAGGCCCCGAAACTTAAAGGCGGCTTCCCTTTACATTTAGTTATATAATGCTCTTCATGAAAACTGTGCGGAAAATACTTTTTTTTTGGTGGGGGGGGGTTAAGCTGTTTTAAGCGCTTTGATTCCGACTTGTCGACTCCCACACCGAATCCTCGACTCTGATTCCGAAACTGGCAGAAATGAAGTCTCAGAGAGAAAAAAAAAAGAACTCCAGCTACTGAAATTTTAGAGCCTTCGACTCCGACTCTGACTTCGTAGCAATGACACAAATGCAGTTTCGGAAAAAATGACTAAATTCTACTCTTAGAGTCCAAATTCTCGTTTCTGGCTAAAACTCCGCAGGCATGGCAGAAATGCAGGCACCTACTCTTAGAATTTTAAATCTTTGACTCGAGACTCAGACTCCGTTACCCAACAACAGTTATCCTCCCACTTTTGAAGGTGCTACTACTTTAGTCATTCGCTTATTTACATTTTACGTATCTATTTCAGCAGATGTGAGAGGCATATTTTGTTTTAAGAAATAAACTTTAAATTTTAAAACGGTATGTTTAAAGTAATTTGCAGTCTCAGATAGTTAAGAGAATATTGATCAAATCCTAGAATGACGTTGGCTTACGGGAAAGTAAGCTGCTTAAGTTCTTCATAGAACTTCTTGTAACTTTCTCATATAAAACACATACAGACAGGAATGGTGGACAGTTCCCACTGTCCACCATTCCATGTTACCTTTCGTATCAATGGCATTTATAATTTTATTTTTGGGTCACTTTTTGCTGAGATTTGATTCTAAAGTTAAAAACCTGTAAGTATTAGATCTGATCTACTATATCAGAAATGCGTGGAGCTACGGCCCATACATAAGTGGAGCTGACTTACACGACATTTTGGTATCAATCGTAGTACTAGTATGCACAAAAATCAAGTTGAAGAGCACTGGAGTCTAAGCTTCAGACGTATTGCTTAATTGTCGTTAGACCAATTCAGGACACAGGCCTATATTAATTTACAAAATCAATTATGTTGCTAGATTTTCTCAAAGTGACCATTTACACAAATTCTCATCGGTTATTTTTACGACATAGCTACCATTTATTACAATGTTGCACTTTAAAATTCGTAAAACAGGGATGTCTCTAAACATTTCTTTGAACCAAACGTTTGGATAGGTTATCCTGTAATCTTAAAGAGTTTGACTTGGAACAATTTAGAATACAGGTCATGAAATAATCTGTTAGACAAGGGCGGAAAATTCGCCGACAGCAAAACGTATGAGCACAAGCAAAATATTTTGCCCTCAGTGCTACGTATCTTTATATGTGAGAATACACCTTTGGTTGAAGCGGGAACCAATGCTCCAGTTGATTATCCATATGGAATTACAGACGAAAAAATTGTCCCTTTATAGTCAATGGCGATGGTGCTGTAAATATTAAAGTGACTGAAACTATTGACCTACATAAAGTAGCTTGCAAAGAACGGGTTAGAATTAGTGAAGCAGGCATTACATACCCTGAGCTGCAAGAAGACGTCAGAGTTTTTGACAGTCTGATACTGTATATGGCAAAACATGAATCACAAAAGCAAGATGCATAAGAGAGGCAAATGAAGATCACTTGCCCTTTTTTTCGCTTATTCAGAACTCCGTTACACTACAAGTTTCTGCACGTAATTTAGTAGTTATTAAATTGATTCGTTAATAAATACACACACACACACACACATACACCCACAATATATATATATATATATATATATATATATATAATATATATATATATATATATATATATATATATATATAATATATATATATATATATATATATATATATATATATATATGTATATATATATGTATATATATATATATATATATATATATATATATATATATATATATATATATATATATATAATATATATATATATATATATATATATACAGGGTGGTTATAAATTAACAGGAGGTGTTTGGAGCCCTCTAGCTCGCGAACTACTGGGCGAAACATTGCCAAATTTCGTGAGCGTGCATATTAGACCATGGGATTTTGATTTCTGGAATAAAAAAAATTAGTTTGAAAAATCACCACCAGGGGAAATTTGGCGCTGTAAAAGTGTATTACAATGAATATCGCGAATTAAACTTGAAAAGATGCTGTATAAATCAATTTCGCCAAGCAAAAATGATTGTTCTTTGCAAATGAGGTTTAATATGATCGCCGTAGAATTTTCTATTAAAAAAAATCACCACGAACAAAATAGCGGTCCATTTAACCAAATAGAATGCAATAATTTGCATAAACGCGTTGCGTTTAGCGATCATCTGTATAAAATGACTGACTGGGAGCATTCTCATCATTCTGAGCGCAGTTGCCTCTTGATGGCTTTAACTATGCAGGACCGCGCTTTGTTAGTGAAGCTCTACTATCAGCGTGATGAAAATGCCAATGTTACTCTTTGAGAATTTTGGCGAGTGAAGCAGTTGAGAAAAGGCCCGCTAACCATAACAAATTTAAGAAACATGATTAAGCGGTTTGAAATGACTGGATCTCTAGCCCAGCAACCAGGCCAGGCACGCAAGACGGTTAATCAGCTACAAGTTGACGAAGTTGCAAATGCTATTAGAGAACAGGAGATGGAGAGTGTGCAAGGTACAAGTAGTGCAGTTTTCGGCAGACGCTGATCCCTTTCTCAACAGTGCGGAAGATTTTACGTGAGATGTAAACTTTTTCCCTTAAAAATTTCTTCCACTCAAGAATTACTTCGTCGAGATACAGTTGCCCGACTGGACTTTTCATCAAAGTTTCTAGATAGCATGCAAGTCGACGATACTTGGCCGTGGAAAATCCTATGGAGTGACGAAGCTCATTTTCATTTAACCGGTGGCACAAACATGCACAACTGCCGAATTTGGGCCGCAACTAATCCGCATGTTTATGTGCAAAAACTACTTCACTCGTCAAAAGTTACAGTGTGGTGTGGATTTACTGCATCTTTCATCATTGGTCCTTACTTTTATGAGGAAAATCATGCGGGTAGATCAGTTACATGCACCGTTACTGCTGATAGGTACGCTGAGATGCTAGAAAATTTCGCAGTTCCACAATTGCAGCAACGAGGCTGTGTCGACTCAATCATGCTCATGTAAGAAGGTGCACCACCCCACCTCGGACTTAGGGTGCAGCGTGTTTTACGGGAACATTTTTCTGATAGCAGAATCATCAGCCGCTCGTTTCCTACGGTATGGATCCCAAGATCACCCGATCACAATCTATGTGATTTTTGGTTGTGGGAATATCTGAACAGTGTAGTGTATCAAAGAAACATTTCTGATATCGCAAGTTTAAAAGATATGATAATTTTAAAAGTTAGAGAAATCCATTCTGATATGTTACGAGCTGCCGTAGAAAATGTTGTGCATCGTATGCAATTCTTACAACTTTACAATGGCTATCCTATCGAACCACATTTGTGACAAAAAAAGTCATTTTTGCAAATAAAATGGATGCATATTTATATTTTGTCAGTAGCAATTAATTCTTCGATAGTCAGAATAATAAATACACTTTTGCAGCGCCAAATTTCCCCCTGATGGTGATTTTTCAAACTTTTTTTTTTTAATTCCAGAAATCAAAATTCCATGGTCTAATATGCACGCTCAGAAATTTGGCAATGTTTCGCCCAGTAGTTCGCTAGCTAGAGGGCTCCAAACACTTCCTGTTAATTTATAACCACCCTGTATATAAAATCAAAGTTTGATGACGTCATGAGTCGCGGGTCAAATGCTCTCCTGGAAAATTTACGCAACGTACAATTATGAAAATTGGTACAAAATTAGTCCTCATGCTGATGATGTGCAAGACATGACCGAAATTTTTAAATTCACCCTAGATTTCCTAAAATTTAATTAATATTAGGTAATTAAAAACTTATTACTCCCTGTTTTCGTACTCCAAAGGAGCAGTTACGAGTCTGCAAAAAAAAATTTTAAACAGATGCATGAGATGTTTTGACTGATTTTAATGTTTTTCGGTGTGCTGAATCCGAATATGAGCTTTATTTTTTTTCCATCACGTACAGATTTTTTGCAATACGTGAGGACTTAATTGTCAACGTCGAAAAAGAAAGTTACGAAGAAAATCATGTATTTATTTTAAAAAAAAGCTTTACGATTTTTTTACTCATTACAACACATTTTAAAAATTAGATCACATTTAGTGTTTACTCTTTTTTACGGTAAAACCATTTTTTTATTTTTATTGATACTCCTATTAGTGGGCATTCGCTGATTGGGTCTCGATGTTTCCCGCTTGAGCTCCCAAAAGTAGTATGACATCATATTTACGTCCCACTTTCCTTGGTAACGTCTCTCTATGTCTTTCACATCTCGATGAAACCTTTCATCCTGTTCCTCACTAAAGTCACCATGGTTTTTGGGAAAATAGTCTACATGTGAATGTAGAAAATGGATTTTTTAACTCATGTTATAGTGCTGAACTTTTCACGCAGCCAACATCCTCTTAACGATGTTGTCAGAGCCATAGTCTTTGCTACTTCCCAAAAACTTTTGTACCTCATCCTTGAATGAGTTCTAGGCTTCTTTTTCAGTTTCATTGCTTGATTGATTCAAAAAACAATGGATAAGATAAAAGTTTGCTTATGTCAGGTCCTGTGAATATTCCCTCTTTCAATTTAGCATCAGAAAACTTCGGAAACTTCGAACAAACATATTTGAAAGTCTCCATCTTTTAACAAACCCTGGATAAATTGCTTCATCAGTCCTAATTTAATGTGAAGATTTGGAAACAGCCCTTTTTCACGATCAACCACTATACTGCCCAACGTGGAATACCACGACTAGCCCCAGCACCTTTGACAATTTTTATTTTAAAAAGGGGTGTGCACTTGATTAAAAAATGCCCCATGACAGCATTTCTGCTTATTCTAAAAAAAAAAAAAAAATATTTCCCTTGTTCTGATAAGGAAGAGGAATAAATTAAAAAAAAATCAATACAAACCAATACTTTTAATAAATAAATCCAACGAAAAATAAATAAATAAAATCTCCCCACATTCTTTATCTCTCTTATCACTATCACCATTATTTTAATAAAATCCTTAATAGTCCAGGAACCCAGTGCAACAGAACCTGAGCAATGTGGCTCTGTGGGTTTTCACTTTTCCCCATCTAACGCCCAACCTCGCTCTCTCCCCCCCTTTTTTTAAATCAGTTTTTATAACTGTAGGTACTCTTTGAACATCAAAGAAGCAAATAAGAAAAACTATTTGTAATAAACAAGTAGTCATAAACACACAAGTCATAAATTAGTAGAGAATTTTTTTCAGTTAAATAGAGGTAAAATGGTACATTACCACACTCAGTACACATGTTTTACGGAAAAACTGTACATGATGGACAAAAACGGAGGTCATTTTTGAATTCAGCACACCGAAAAACATAAAGAACACTCAAAATATCCCATGCAGTTTTTTGGTTGCAGACTTGTGTAATCTCTAATCTCAAAGCCACTTCTAATTTAAGGTATCTAGAATCGCGCCGAGATGTTTGCAACAGGGTAAGAAGATGTGAGATGTCTTCCTCGGCAGTGAGAAGCTGTTTGTTTATTCCATTTTTTCTCAACGCGGAGTGTGCCATAATGTTTATAAGTTCTGAAAATGTGGTTTAGTATGTTTTTACATTAATAGATAAGATTTTTTCTTATTTTGAGTTTGAATTTGGGAGAGCATCCATTTATCGGCAGTAATTGAAACTCTGCAACTTTGCCGATTATCTATAATTATCTTATTTTACTGATTAATTGGCCAAAATTTTGCAAATTAAAATTACTTGAAGGCCCCAAAGCAGAATACTTCGTAATGTTCTGCAACGTAAAATCATTTGACCAAAGTTGTTCTGCAAGTACTTGAAGCACTGTACAGAACACATAGAAACATGACCGTTTTCAAAAATCATGATCCTAAAATAAACAGGTTTCATACAGAACTATGAAAGTAATATTTGTTCAGTACTCGGTCTTACTGCAGAAAAAAGCCTGGAATTAAAATTCCAACCACACATTCTGCACAGAAAATGTAAAATTCTTCACACTATGCTCCTCCAAACATCAAAGAGCTCTGAATGCTTTGACACTGAATTAGAAGCAATGTTTTCACTCAGAATAACAGCACATGGCCAATAATGAGACCAAGTCTCAGAAGCAGCACACTTAAGGAGAATAAATCAGGTGTAGTCAAACATAATTTTTTGCAAATATATTGTTACTAAACATGTAATTTTGTGCAAATTCTGTAGATTTTGTCCAGCCTGAAGCAAATTTAGAGTTCCTGCAAATGTCATAAACAAAATCGACTTTTTTATTTTCTCTCTAATAAGCATAATTTGCAGAAATGAAAATTTTCTTTTCTAATTTGAAGTAATCTGCAGCAGAAATTGTTCTAACTTCTGCAAAATGGTAGCTTTAGTTAGAAAACTGCCTTTTCTGCAGAACATTTTCAGAATTTTTCCTCACATTTGATAAGAATTGTTCTGCAGTTCAGATATCTGTTCTGAGACGTACGTTCCAAATTTAGCAGTATTCTGCTTTGGGGCTTGAAGGTATGCCTAAAACTTAAATTTATATATATGTACTTAACCAGGGTGTCGATCTAACCCAGGGAGGAGGGTACATTTCTTTTAACAAAATGAGCTCTTTACTCAAATTCTATTTTGTATCAAGGGAGGGGGGGGGGGAGAATTTCGCTTTTATCGTATCGTATTTAAGTTTAATTTGTCCTCGCAGAATAATTGAATCATCGTTTTTCAAGTCTTAAAATGATAGCAAAAGCATAAAACATGAATTTGGTTTTCAATTCTCAAACATAAAGTGTTTTAAATGCATTTTGGAAAAAAATATCCGCAGACATGTGATTTAGGATCTACATTTTTCTCTTATGCATTGCCCCAAAATTAGGGACTTGTACTTAATATTAGAGAGTGAATACATATCTCTTATTGCGAAAAGGCCAAAATATCGCGAAAAGCAAAATTTAGTCTATCAAAATCATTGCAAAAACATGCAGTAATTTTTACTCCTCTCAAACAACAAATGTTTTAAATACACGTTTTGAAAAAGTGATACCTAGGCACAGGGCCCGACTTTGTAGGACGTTGATTACAAGCTTTATGTGCTGCCCCCCCCCCCCCCGAATAAAAACAATATAATGAAGTAGTAAAATATTTTGGATTTCAAGTTTTCGAAAGAGTCTTGTCATAGTGCGATATGAAATTTCTCCACTTTAAAAACTTTAGATGGATTTAAGGTCCCTCCCAAACGCTGGTGCCCTGGGCCTGTGCTCCACATACCTATGCCTTAATTTTGCCAGCCCAGACATGTGATTTTTCTTTACTTAGCATTTAAAGACTGAAAATACAACTAGTATTGCGAAAACAAAAATGAGTAACGCAAAAAGGGGACTTTTACTTAAAGCCTGAATTTTAAACTATTATTGCGATAAAGTCCAAATATCGCTAAAAACAAAGTCATGAAGTTAAATGATTTAATTTAAGAAATATTTTAAAATATTAGTATTTTTTTAAAAAATATTTATAAACTTTTTCATGTTTAGTCGAAGCATTTGATACATTGAGATGAATTCGTATAATGTATTTCACACTTTACTTCGCTTACGCTTATATGCTCGTATGTGTTGAAAAGATGTCTAATTGCGATTTAAAATTCTAATATTTTTAAATTCCTGAAACACAACATCTTAATCTGCACGAATGCTTTTAATATTTGGTTCTCGAATCTTTTTGCCATCTATTTCGGAGGCTAAGCTGAACCAGAAAGTTAGGTTGGAGTGATGATAATCCTCAAGTGTATGTTGGGACACCGTTACATCCAGAAAAACTGACTGTTTGGTGTGTTTTATGGGTTGGTGGAATAATTGGTCCGTACTTCTTTAAAAACGATGCTGGCCAGAACGTTACAGTCAATGGTGACCACTATAGAGCCATGATTACTGACTTTTTCGTTCATCAGTTGAACAATTATGATGTGCAGGAGCTGTGATTTCAACAAGGTGGCGTAACATGTCACACAGATCGTGGCACAATTGATTTATTGAAGGATAAGTTTGGTAACTGCATAGTTTCACGTTTTGTGCCCGTGAAGCTGTGCCCAAGATCGTGCGATTTAAAGCCGCTTGACTATTTTCTGTGGGGATATGTGAAGTTGCTAGTCTACGCCGATAAGTCCTCAATGATTGACCACTTGGAGGACAACATTCGCCGCGTTATTGCCCATATACGACCACAAATGTTGGGAAAAGTAATCGAAAATTGGACCTCCAGATTAGATTACGTCCGAGCAAGTCGTGGCCGTCATATGCCAGAAGTCATATTTAAATTATAATGCCAGAAGATTATCTTTCGAATAAAATAAATTTCATGTCAATTTTAAAAAATCATCTTTGTTTTATTCCATTTCAAAGTTGTATACCTCTAAAAAAAACACCCTTTACATACGAAAAGTAGTCATTTATGTATATAGATATGTTTCAATCATTGTCTTTATATGTTGTCATTAATCTTTTTGTCATTATATGTTGTAATTGTTTTATGCTTCGTGTAACTATGTGCGGTAATTGTCTTATATTTTTGTGTAAATTAGATATTGTAATTGTTTTAATTGTTCAATAAAAAGCCTCGAGGGTACCGTATCAGGAGAGGCCACAAACGTGACAGGTACTGTGGCCCCTCGAGGAGTGAAGTGAAGGGAAGTCAGGCCCCCAGTTCTTGACTTGACTGACGTAGCCTCTCAAAGATCCTTTTACTATACAGGGGAATAGAGCTTGACCACGAAGTAAAAACGGGTTAGCTTAAAACCCCTATAAAGGGGACTTAATTTAAGGAATAAAAACGAGTCATTCCATGTCAAGTGATCCAAAATCTGAGAAAAATTTTACCTTACATTTTTGTATTTCTTCTTAATTTGGCTCATCAATTGTACCCTATGAGGTAATCAAAAGTCCCAATTTTTAGATTTTTATCTCTTTTATTTTTTTATTTATGAGACTTTGAACTTTGGAAAAACCCTCGTTTTTTCATGGATGCTTGAACATAAAAGGGACCATAACTCAGCACCAAATATAGATAGAACGATTTGGTAAATGGCATTTTAAAGTACGTTAGTTGCTGCTTAATCTGATATACAACATGACTAATTTTATAAAAAATTATTTTTAAAAAAATGAAATTTCAATTTCAAATTTAAATTTCTCGAAAAACATATAATGAATTTTTTTCAAAAAATTCTCAAAAATTCTTGTGTATTTTACCTTTGTTTGTACAAATTTTTAGGTTGGGATCTCAATGGGATCTTTTTTTTTTTTTTTTGAATTTTTTAATAAAATTGTATAGGAAAAAAATTATATTTTTTAGATTCTATTTATTTAAATACTAAGTTATCTTGCTTGTGATGGTCTAAAAAATAGAAAGTAAACATGAAAACGCTTGAGGTGAGCTGGCGTGAGCTTGTAGAATGGTCAGGTTCCTCCTACCCCACCCCGCACAACCACAAGAATAATACACAAGAATTTTTGAGAATTTTTTGAAAAAAATTCATCACATGCTTTTGAGCAATTTAAGTTTGACATTTAAATTTCATTTTCTAAAAATAAATTTTTTATAAAATTAGTCATGTTGTATATCAGATTAAGCAGCAACTAATGTACTTCAAAATGACATTTACCAAATTGTTCTATCTATATTTGTTCTATCTATATTGCCGAAATATGGTCCCTTTTATGTTCAAGCATCCATGAAAAAACGAGGGTTTTTCCAAAGTTCAAAGTCTCATAAACAGAAAAAATAAAAGAGACAAAAATCTAAAAATTGGACTTTGACTTCTCAAGGGCACAATTGATGAGCCAAATTTGAAGGAAATACGAAAATGTGAGGGAAACATTTCTCAGATTTTGGATCACTTGACATGGAATGACCCATACTTGACACAGGAAACAATCATTGATGTGTAAGAAAACAATTTAACTTTGTTGTAATGCTTGTATTGCAACTTTTTCATAGCAAATAATTTTCCTCATTTTATTTTTTTTTATTTATAACATCAAAAGAATGTTTTTAATTTCTAATTTCATGCGTAAATTTATTTCAGTTGGAGTCTCTCTACGATGTATCAGGAAAATACATGGATCATTTAACGGTAAGTCAATATAGACATTTTAATGTTGTTCATTAAATGGAAATATTTCTTGTTAAGTTTTGAAGATTCTCAGATTTTATTAAAAAGAATAATCTAAATATATTCTTAAATATAATTGTCTGTTTTTATGTATGTAGATTTGAGATAAATTAAATAAAAGTAAAATTATTTAACGTTTATTGAATTTTTAATTTTTTGCTCCATAGAACTAGATTTAATTATTATTTTAATCAATTGTAGTAAGTAATAAAACTCAACTCCCTTCTAATTACTAAACGTGTGTATGGATTAAATTTTACCCAATTATTCATTTTAAACTAGAAATAAAAATAAAAATTTTAGAGCATTGCATTGCATTTAGAGATACAGTCATAGAAAAAAAAACGAAACACTCTGAATTACTGGGCTCCTATACTTGCCAAGAACAAAAGAAAAGTGTCTTCTGACATGGATTAAAGTGTTCTTTAAAACTACGTCAGTAAAAGTTTGATAAGGGGCCATATACAAAGTGAAATGAACACAAAGTCTGAGTTTTCAAATTGGAACCCCTACATTTGGTTACATAATTAGGCACAGAGGCTCAAAAATAAGCTGGATACCAAACGGCATTACTTTAGGCTCAGTAGAACAAAAGTTATGACCGACCAAAGGATTCGGAACCACCTCCACATGCAAAATGCTACTTTCAAGGTCGAAATTTATAAAGAGTGGACAAATCATATTTTTTCGATTCAATTACCTAAAGCTACTCGCAATAATACTTTTGCATTTCGTAATTAATAAAAAATTCTCGGGTTTTGTTAAAGTTTAAATATTTTTTGAAACTTGGAAGGGAAAACCTAGAGGTTACAATTTAAAAGTAGCCTCTTGTATTTATATAAGCTACTGTATTCGGATTGGCAATAATGTTAAAATCGTGGCTCAGAATTTAAAAAAAAACGTCTAATCGTCTCAGATTATTCCGAGTAACCTTCCGAGATACCACAGTTTTCTATGAAAATCAAGTATCCACGTAAAAAGTTTTCTGAATTGCTACATGTTGCATGATGGGAATTTCCTGCTATTTTTTCAGTTTGCACAGTTGTATATGGTCCCTAAAAATGGATCTTTTAGCATATCTTAAAAACTACTGGATATTTTGAGCTCCTCCTTTGGATTCTCCTTTGAAACTACTTCTAGATTGTTTCATCATCAAAATATTATATGGTTCCAGATGATCATTTTTTCAAACATTAATTTCCTAATTCATAAAAAATTCGAGGAAATCAATGACGTTTTTATTGTTGGGTTGGTTCATACTCTGATGTAAAAAAAAAAAAAAATCTTTGCTGTACATAACGTGGTTTAGGTATGATATGCACAAGTATCAAAAATATTTTTATACTAGCAAAAATACCCGGCGTTGCCTGGGCCAGTAAAAATATTGAGAAACAATTTATAATCGCCTTTTTTTTTCCTAAACTAAAAGAACTCAAAACGTACCGCTTTGACGATTTAAAATGTCGCTAAATTTGCGGTAACTGTTTTGGGATATCTAGGATAATTTTGCTCCCCTCCCTACTTTATGAAAATATGCTTAGGTATTATAAAGTCAGTAATTTTTGTCAAAGAAAAATTGTCATTTAATGCTGAGAAAATATTGCTGACCATGAAATGACGCTAAAAGTTTTTGTCCTAAGTGATTTCGAAATTAGTAGGGAGCATTTGACAATTATTTGTGCGAAAAACACAAATTAATGGTAGTTTTAGTTTTGGGGTTTGATTAATTTCGTATGCGGATTACTTTACGCTTTGACGTAAGTTTTAAAAGTTTATTAATGACAACGTACGGAATCGGCCAAAAAAAAAAAAAAAAACCTGAACTTTTCTTCAACTGTGGGAGTATTATCTCGATGATTAAGATTTTGGCGCAGTTTACAAATATCAGACAACAATCGTTTTATTTTAGTTATATCGTGTAAGAAGCAAAGTATTATTACATAGTCTTTGGCGCCAAAACTGGCGTCCGTTGAAAAATTACCCATAATCTTAGTTATAATATTCTTGCAACAAATTCGGCAAGATACCTGTTCGATTGGATTCTAAGTGACCAATTGTAAGTACCCGCCCAGTCAGCGCAAACAAATTTTTAAAAATACCGTAAAATTGTATTTTTTATCCGTTACCCGATTAAGCAGGACCGACAAATTTACGAAACTTGTGAAAATAATTGATACAGTGAACAATTTACTAATAAAGGAATACAATTTATTCTAAAAAAATAATATTTTCACGCAGCAATGCACATTAAGAAACACATTGCTTAAGGATAAATATTCTACTTACACAACTAAGACTACAAAACGTTTTAAATACAAATCCTGGTAAAAGCCTGGATATTCCCCATGAAGCTGGAAAAAAAACCTTCATGATTTGACTTGAGAAAAGATTTGAACATT